>MJUT01000367.1:78027-106691 GCA_002080005.1 Gigantidas platifrons
TGAGGTTGCCATATGACAATTGAAAAAGACTCAAGCTATTTGAAAACGCTGAAATGATTGATTGACTGGTGTTTAATGCCAATTTTAGCACTATTTCAGCTATCTCGTGGTATAAACAAATTATATATACTAAATTTCCCAACTACAAAATCCTTAAATATACAACATATTTGTGCATAAAATAATCGTGTTAAATGTACAAATAAAATAAAAAATTAAAATGATGGAACTATATATTTAGAATGTATGTATATATCTATATTTTAGCATTCAAATCAATTTCTTCTACAAATTTCAAAATGGTGTGGCCTGCGACATTCGTAAACAAAATCAGATAAATTGTTTGACGTTGTAGTATGTCTCCCGAGATTCAACAACATCTACACAGACGATTAAAATATGTTTCAGTGAATGATTGGTGGAATGCATTCCGGGCGTTCCTCATTATTGAGCAAATAATGATGAGTAACGCTACCATAATCAGTACGACATCTAGTCAAGACTTTATGACCATAAGAACAAATAATTGATTTGATTTTTGGTACTTAATGCCACTTTCAGCAATATTTCAGCTATATCATGGCGACCAAATAATTTTGCCAACTAAAGAATGTACTTCGCGTAATTTGTTATAAATTTGCTGGTCTCAGCTGTCCTGTTATCGTTTTAAAACATAATTCATAATAAAAGGACTTTGGCCACTGGTCCCCCGACGCCAAGGTTATATCTTAAGACTAAATTTTGAAACTACTGTAAACTAGAGGTTCAGATGAGCCTATATCACTCACCTGACTTAAATAATTCTGAAAGGGGACCACCCAAGGACCATTTTGAAGTAAAAAAAGGGTAGTAACTCTGGTTAGATTTGTCGAAAATTCATTATTATCGCACTTGACCTAGATATTCATGAGATACACTTACATACCAAACCTAGTTTCAATCTGACAATTTGTTCCCAAGTTATCATCTAGAAACCAAATATTTAGCAATTTTGAGGTACAAAAAGGGGCACAACTCTAGTAAAAATAGTCAAAAAATTGTCATTATCGAACATGACCTAGATATTCATAAGATACACTTACATGCCACACCTAGCTTCAATTTGCCTTTTCATTCACAAGTTATCATCTGGAAACCAATTCGGGACACACGAACGAAATAGAAAAAAGGGATGTTACTCTGGTAAGAATTGTTGAAAAATTATCGCTATCGAACTTGACCTAGATATTCATAAGATACACTTACATACCAAACCTAGCTTCAATCCGACTTTTCATTCACAAGTTATCACCTGGAAACCAAACATACGGACAGACGGACGGACGGACGGACGACACCCATTTATATAGTCCCCTTCGACGAAGCGTCAGGGGACAAAAAAGCACTGAGAAAGGCATTAAGAATTACCTCCCCTATTTTTTACTCATTATAAAAAAAAAATCTATCAATATGTTTCGGTGATCTGAAATCAGGATTTACTTTTAAAAAGTACAATTTGAGTGCAATAGAATGAAAGGGGACCACCCAAGGACCATTTTGAAGTTGAAAAAAGGGGAGTAACTCTGGTTAGATTTGTTGAAAAATCATCATTATCGCACTTGATAAACCTAGTTTCAATCGGACTTTTTGTTCACAAGTTTGGCAATTTTGAGGTATAAAAAGAGGCATAACCAGTAAAAATTGTTGAAAAATTGTCATCGAACTTGACCTAGATATTCATAAGATACACTTACATGCCACACATAGCTTCAATCTGACTTTGTATTCAAAAGTTATCATCTGGAAACCAATTCGGGACACACGGACGAAGTATAAAAAGGGATGTAACTCTGGTAAGATTTGTCGAAAAACGATCGCTATCGAACTTGACCTAGATATTCATTAGATACACTTACATCGATGTAATGAAAAACACAAAGAACCACACCGCTAGAGCAGCTCAATGTATATAATCGTAAATCGTAAAAATGGGGTCAAAATCTTTAGACATAATACATAAGTACACAAACCCTCAATTAATTTTTGATCTTATTAAAGTGGCTGCAAAAACACAAACACACTTTCTAAAAGATTTGTCGACCAGCATCATAAATTGATTATAAATAAACATAAATTTGAGCGGCCATCTTATAAAGAACAGTTTGAAGATATCAAAGCATTCTTATACAAATATGTTTTATCATGTAAGTCAACAATGTATTGATATAAACTGGACACGTGACAGTTTCCAGTTCTCAGTCGACAGTCCGTACCTAGTGCCTTCAACGGTGGCAGATATTGAGAGTAGAGAGCTGTCAGGTGAAACTACGTAAAGTCTGTATTTCTATATCATATTTATATAGTAAAGTAAAATACGTAAAGTCTGTATTTCTATATAATATTTATATAGTAAAGTAAAATACGTAAAGTCTGTATTTCTATATAATATTTATATAGTAGTGAATTTTGTTCTCGTCCCGAATATGTATTAAATATTTGTCACGGTAAAGTTAAACTACAAAACATCAATCAATCAATCAATCAGTATTGGATAAGTGTGATTATTTTGTGAATTTTCCAATTTATTGTAATTTGAAGAACAAAAATAAGTGAAAATAAGCATAGCATGTGTTCGAACCATCTTTCATTTTGATAACTAAAGCCCAACTATATCTATATTAACATCAATCAATCAATCAGTATTGGATAAGTGTGATTATTTTGTGAATTTTCCAATTTATTGTAATTTGAAGAGCACAAATAAGTGAAAATAAGCATAGCATGTGTTCGAAGCATCTTTTATTTTGATAACTAAAGCCCAACTATATCTATATTACTTTTATTTGAGATGATGTAGCTATACATCTATACAAATCTACTAAATGATACTCACAGATATTGTAAGTTTGGTAGATTGTTGAAAGCATTGTTCTCTATCACTGATATGTTATTGTTGTATAACCACCTATAAATAGTCAACAAATGTCTTTAATTTATACTTGATTAAATCTGTGCTTTTCTGTTCTGTCTTAAAAAAATACATATAACAAAATATTGCATAATTTTGAGTTGATACAATTAAACATATTTATATGAAAGTTTTGTTCTCTATCACTGATATTTCATTCTACAACAACGCTCTATAAATAGTCAACAAATGTCTGTATTAAATTATTGGCCTACGAATATGTCTTAAACAATATATATATTTGATGCTCGAGATAATGTTAAATGAAGCTACGACCTTAACAATTGTAGGAATTGTTTAATTATTTGTGATTTGTTTGCCTTCTTGTCTTAAATAGCCCAAGGTGAACAATACGTTCATTGATATGTTTTACTTTCATCTATAACTATATTACTACTATATCACAACAATTTAATGAATTAATAATAGCAAGTATTAATAAAAATAGAGTTATACATTTATACAAATGATATTAAATGATACTCACAGCTGGTACAAACGTGGTAGATTGTTGAAAGTGTTGTTCTCTATCACTGATATGTCATTGTACTGTAACTCTCTATAAATAGTCAACAAATGTCTTATGTTTATACTTTCCTAAATATGTGGTTTTCTGTTCTGTCTAAAGCAAAACATACAACAAAATACTGCGTAATTTTGAGTTGTTACAATTAAACGTATTTATATTCTTATCAAGAAAAATAAACAAACCCTAAAATTAATGTAGATATCTACAAATGTGGGCTTAACTATTGGTTTCAATGAATGTCTGTAATCTTTAGCAGTTACACTGTATTTGTATGTTTGACTATAATTTAAAAAGCTAATTTATTTTGTTGTGGAATTTCAATATCTTGTGTAAATTTTTCCTTGCACTAAATTTGTCAACTACAAAATCCTTAAAAGTAAAACATATGTGTGTATAAAAGAATCGGGATATATATACAAATAAAAAGAAACATTAAAAGGATAAGACCATATATTTAGAATGTATGTATCTATCTATATTTCAGCATTCAAATCTAATTTCTTCTACGAATTTCAAAATGGTGTCGCCTGTGACATTCGTAAACAAAATCAGATAATTTTTTTACATTGTGGTATGTCTGTCGAGATTCAACAACATCTACGAGATAATTAAAATATGTTACAGTGAATAATTGTAATGAGGTGGAATACATTCAGTGCGTTCTTCATTATTAAGGAAATAAGGATGAGTAACTCCACCATGACCAGTACGACATCTAGTCAAGACTTATTGACCGAAAGAACAAAGAATTTTGCCAACGAAGGAATGGAATACGAGCAATTTGTTATTAATTTGCTGGTCCTGCCATCGTTTTAAAATCGAATTTATAATAATAACCCTTAGATCTGTATATGGAATAGAACAAATGGATAATAGGTTATCATATTCGTCGGATGTTCTCGGAATTCTTCTTAATGTCAACCGTTGGGTAAAAAAACCCCGAAATGTTGAGATACGAAGTAAAACCAGAAGAGTTTGAAAATATGTTCCTGTCCTTTCCTCCTTTATGACATACACATATCATCGGGGTTGTAACAAGAATAACATGACGGGTGCCACTAGCGAAGCAGGAACTGAATCCACCCCAGATCTTTAGTTTTATGTGCATTGTTTTGTAGTTCATTGTGTGTCTATTTGTCTTCTTGCTATTGTCTGTTCTTTGATTTGCTGCTTGACTACCACTGTGGTATCTTCATTGTTCATACACGCACAATAATAAACATTACAAATACAGCATAATATTTTTGAAGTCACAGACTTACAAGATATATGTGTTATTGGGCAAATATGTTGGAATACTATCCAGCCCCCCACTGGAACAGTTAACATCAACTCCATCTGAAATGTCAGTACAACCACAGGCAATAGGACATGATGATGCCGCACCGACAAGTAGAATCACAGCAACTATTGCTGTTATAAGACACTGCATTTTGCGTCGTCAGTCTACAAATACAAAATGTATTACTTAATAGTTATTGTTCAATGTTGTAATAAAATAAAATTTAGGAATAAAATGAAAAATAAAATATCACACTGAAGAAATATATTATGTGATTGTTGTTTGATGGCAAAATTGCAAAAGCATTTCGAATAAATGTTTCAAAACGGACAAGATGATCTTTAGTGCCTCTACCTGTCTGAATCCACACTGTATATTGGACAATATTCCATTGGATTCAAGAAACCATAGGCGAACATTGATAATCCTTTCCATGGTTTTACAGACGCAACTAGTTAGTGCTATAGGCCGTTCATTTGATGGTTGGGAATGGTCATTGCCAGGCTTTGGAATAGGAATGACATTAGCTTATTTCCAAATTGATGGCATGTCGCCTGCTTCCCAAATGTCACTCATTAGATCTAAAACAGAAGTTGGTAGTGGATATCCTCGAGGCCACATACATTTTAATGTGCCTTATCCAACGATTTTCGCAATTCTTATAACGAAAACGGTCAATTGTATTACTCCAAATTCTTTTGATTTAAAATTCATTTTTTTCTTTTTACATTTGCAATGTTTGAATTCAGGTGGTAATTTTCTGTAGACGAGTTTTGTTTAAAAGGTTTGATCTAATTTATTTGCGATATGCTGTTCAGATGTTAAAGTGTCTAGGGTCTTTTTTCCATTTTCCATGTCCCTGTGGATTACTTCTGGAGTGTTGACTTTAGTAAGATTTCCTGTCGATATGGGTTATCTCCCCTTGAATGGCGGCCTCCATGAATTTTTGTAGAGAGTGAAAAATGTTGTTCTTTTCAACCAAGTTAAACAGTTCAGTCATGAAAAGATGTACTTATACCATGGTAATAACGTGTTTACATAAACATTAAGTTAAAACTACAATTATAATCTACATGTACATCGATATGAGGCGAAATGAAATGGACAATGTCAGTCGAATGTCTACAGTTGATTGAAGGAAAATTACATTTGTAGCTTCTAGGTTGACAATTTCATAATTTCATAATTTCATAATTTCAAGCAGTACATATATCTTCGACCATATTGAACATACTGAACATGTCAGATAAGACAGAAACGGCTATTGGTGAAATAAAAACTCTTATTGTCGATCTTGACCAAACGGTAAAAGGATTTGAAATGAAATTAGATAGAGTAGAAAAGAAATTGACAAACATGGTTGAGGAAGTCAAATATGATGTGGTGAAAGTGATTAAAGATTTAAAAGATGCACATGATCAGATTGGTTCACTTAGAGAAGATCACAGTGAACTGGAAAGAGGGGTTGCGGCTATGAAAATACAATTAAATGAGCTGGAAAATTACAAATTAGAATTGGTTAGACAAAATATAGTATCTAGTCTGAGTGAATTGAGAGAGAAACACATTCTCCTAGAAAAACACGAAAAAAATATAATGTGCTTATTTATGGAATAGATGAGAAAAAAGATGAAAATATTACAGATTGTTTGCACAACTTCATGATAAATGATCTTGATATTGAAAAAAAGAGCTGAGCGCATACCAATAGCCAATGCACACAGGATACCCTCAAAAAGCAGATCAAAAGGCCCCAATCCAATACTCATCAGTTTTATTTACTATGGAGATAAACAATTTATCATGTCTAGGGGTAAAAAGTTGGTAGGAAAAAAGATCCGCATGTTAGATGATCTTCCTCCTGTTATGAAGGATGCTCGAAATGTTCTTGCTAACGTGGCATGCAAAATTCGAAAAGAAGAAAAACTCAAAACACGCATTAGAGTTGTTGATCTCATGTTATTTAACAAACACGACTGAATTCGAATGATAGGTGGCAGTGCAGAAAATATTTGCATGTATAACTTATTACATTTAATAAAGAATATTACCATTAATTTGTAAATATAAACAGTCTCCATTTCCATATGTCTATGTTTACTTATTATCTTTGTATATATTGCAGGCTTAATATAGTAAAGTAAGTATCTTTCTTGTTTTATTATTTTTTTCTGGTACATCTATATACAAATGTACTATCAGCCCTTTCCCTTTTTCTACTGTTCAATTACTTCAGCTTTAGTTTTTTATATGCCTCTTCTGCTTGCAAAGAAAATGTTAGAGTAGCTTTGTATGTTTATTTGTGCTTACTTTGTTTACTGTTCAATATTGCTTCAGCTTTTTCCTTTTTTTTTCTGTATTTAATTGCTTTCAGCTTTGTATGTTTATTTGTGTTTATTTTGTTTACTGTTTTTTTTATTTGCACTCAGCTTGCAAAATAGTTAGAGTAGCTTTGTATGTTTACTTGCAATTTTTTTTATTGTTCAATATAGCTTTAGCTTTTTGTGTATGCTTCCACCTTGCAAAACATTGTTAAAGTAGCTTTGGATGTTTATTTGTGTTTATTATTATAGTTGGTGTTGATGTGTATCTATATATTTACTATTGCTTGTTATAAATTGATTGAGTAGCTGTGCATGTTAATTTGAGTATATTAAGTTTATACAGATATTTATCATTATTAATATTTTCAAAGCATGATATAATTGCTGAAAAGTTTTAATCCCAATATCAGTTCTTTTTCATATCAAAAATATAGAAAACTGGATACAAATTCGAGTTATTTCCCTTACATCATATTCTTTATTAATTTAACTGGGTGGAAAATCCTTTTCTTTTTTTTTCTTTTTTTGGTCTCCAATCATGATATGTTTCTATTTTATTGTTATTATTGGGAAAATATTTGAATATTATTTATGTTTACACTTAGTAATAAAAGACGTGCTTAGCAGGAATGAGGCTGAGACCAGAAATGAACAGGTAAATGTGTTCACGTATGTTGCTATTGCAGACAGAACAGATGTGAGAGACAACTTCAGAATATTTTTGACTTTTGATTTAAAGTGGCACAGTTTACAAGATTAAGAAATATGAAAAATAATATCTTACAGATGGTCTTTCACAACTGTCAAGGTCTAAACTCTGCTGAAATCCAAAGACTGCAATATAATATTAATTTTACTAAAAATGATGAAACTGCTATAAGAAATCAATGGGGAGGAGAATGCATATTTTATTCATTTGCATCAAATCAAAGAGGTGTTGTAATATTACTAAGTAATACTTTTGAATATAAAATATTTAAATACAAAAAGGATGATTGTGGAAATCTATTGGGAGTTGATATAGATATTGAAGGTAAACAAAATAACCCTTATTAATATATATGGCCCAAATAATGATACTCCTTTATTTTACAATAAAGTTAGTGAAACTATTGAATATTTTAATAATCAGTCCCTCATACTGACAGGAGATTATAATTTAGTTCAAAATCAAAGGTTAGATACATATAATTATGTTGGTATTAATAACCCAAAAGCAAAAGATAAAGTTTTGGATATGATTGAAATATATAATTTAACAGATTCGTTTAGATAACTTTATCCTGACCTTAAAAGATATGCATTGAGAAAACGCACTCCTTTAAAACAGGAAAGACTAGATTTCTTTCTGATATCTCAAAGTTTTAATCACCAAGTTCATGATGCTAAAATAATAAATAGCTATAGGTCTGACCACTGCCCAATAATTTTACAATTGAAACTAAATGATTTTATACTTGGTAAGGTATTATGGAAATTTAATAATTCACTTTTATATGAGATGGATTATGTTGAAACTGTTAAAGAAACTATTTAAAAAAAACTTAAGAACAGTATGCTGCATTAGTTTTTAGTTTATGACAGAAGCACTCTTAGTGAGATAGATATCCTAAGCGACATCACACGAGAAGTCACGAGATTCATTATATTATTTCACTTTTCGATTTGCAGTCGCCGAGGACACACATGTTTCTGTCCTCACCTTTACTTACACTTCGTGTTTCACGTGTTCCACGTGGCCTATACGTTTTAACTAGCAGGATTATATATTTGATATTTAATGTAAGTACTTTGTGTAATTTTTTTCTTTCTGCAGAGAGTGTCGTCTGTTTTTTAATGTGGTTTAATTTATTTGCGGATGGTCCGTTTTTTAATGTAGTTTAATTTATTAACGGTTGGTCCATTTTTTATATGTAGCTTATTTAATTACGGATGGTGGTCCGTTTTAATGTGGTTTAATTTATTTACGGATGGTGTCGTCCGTTGTTAATGTACAGCTTAATTTATTAACGAATGATTCGTTTTCTAATGTAGTTTAATTTATTTACGGATGGTGTCGTTCGTTTTGGAAATAATAATTGTTTGTGGATGGTTTCGCCCATTGCAGATGTTGTCTTCTGCATATATTCTTCTCATTTTAAACGGATGGTGTCGTCCGTATTCTACTTTAGTGTACTTTATCGTTTTGGAATTAAACATTGTTTGTGGATGGGATCGTTCATTGCAGATGGTGTCGTCTGCATATATTATTTTCATTTAAACGGATGGTGACACTGTGAGGGGTCTAATAGACAGATTATTGATTGGCACAAGGAAAATGGTGACACTGTGATGGATCTATTGGACAGATTATTGATTGCCGCAAGTAAAATGGTGGCATTGTGATGGGTCTAATGGACGATTATTGATTGCAACAAGTAGAATGGTGGCACTGTGATGGGTCTAATGGACGGATTGTTGATTGCTACATGTAAAATGGTGGCATTGTGATGGGTCTAATGAAAAGATTTATTGAATGCCACAAGTAAAATGGTGACACTGTGACGGGTCTAATAGGCAGATTATTGATTGCCATAAATGAAATGGTGGCATTGTGATTGGTCTACTGGACGGATTGTTGATTGCCACAAGTAAAATGGTGACACTGTGATAGGACTAATGGACAGATTATTGATTGCACAAGTAAGATGGTTGGCACAGTGATGGGTATAATGGACGGATTATTGATTGCCACAAAGAAAAATGGTGGCACTGTGATGGGTCTACTGGGCGAATTATTGATTGCCACAAGTAAAATGGTGGTATTAGGATAGGTCTAATAGACGGATTATTGATTGCCACAAATAAAATGGTGACACTGACGGGTCTAATAATCAGATTATTGGTTGCCACAAGTAAAAATGGTGGCATTGTGATGGGTCAAATGGACAGATTATTGATTACCACAAGTAAACTGGTGGCATTGGTATGGGTCTAATGGACGGATATTGTTGATTGCACAAGTAAAATGTGATACTGTGATGTATCAATGGACACATTATTGATTGCCGCAAGTAAAATGGGAGCATTGTGATGGGTCTAATGGGCGGATTATTGATTGCCACAAGTAAAATGGTGGCAAGTGATGGGGCTAATGGACAGATTAGTGATTGCCACAAGTAAAATGGTGGCACTGCGATGGGTCTAATGGACGTATTATTGATTGCCACAAGTAAAATGGTGGCACTGTGATGGGTCTATATTGTGTTATATTATGCAAAGCTGAAAAAAATGTTTAGAAAAAATAATAAAAAAAATACTCTGAAAATGCGTAGCTCAATATAGATTTATATTGTCGGTAGGAAATACAAACGTTATGCCATGTGTTTCTGAAATATAGTTAGCTGAGGAACTGTAACTCTTATTGTCTTTATGTGAATATATCGATTTCACCCGTTTGTAGAACTTGTTGAATTCCGACTCCAACTGAGGTAGGACCTTTCGGGTCCTATGATCTCATTTATGTAGTTCGTCGAATAGATAAATATGTTTTTCTACACGCGCCATAGTTAAGTATATTTGAATGTTTATATTTACGTCCCCTACAATCGCAGGCACTCATGGCACGGCATCACCACCCTCCTTTTTAAACTTTTTGCTTGCGTATTTTTTTTCAATAAAATTTCTTTATTTCTTTATTATTTCATCTCTTTTTCCTTATTTTAACTTGTTCGTGTCAATATTCATACAATCTTATGTTAACAGCAACTTACATATTTCGATCCTATATATACTAATTATCCATGGTAGTGTAATGAATAGAGTACTTGCCTCGAGTGTGGTATATCGTGGGTTCGAACCCCGATCGGGTCAAACCAAGACTTTGAAATATTTAATTGTTGCTTCTCCACTAAGCAAGCATCATTAAGGAGAAAGAGCAAAGACTGGTTGGCTCAGAATCAGGATAATGTTTCCGAGTGGGGCAACATGTCTATCCGCGGACTGTTGTTTCAGTGAATTAGAACTAAAAAATCTAACTAAGCGTGTTGTTCTAGTACAAAGCGGACCTAACGAACATTTCATTGAAATTTAACTTGTTATTGCCATGATATAGCTGAAAAATTGTTGAGTTGGCGTTAAACAACAATCACTCACTTACTATATATACATACGTCTGAAAATTAAACCAAACAGTATTAGAATTAGATTTTTGAGCTGTCAATTTTATGTTCTTCCCTCGACGGGATTTTAACTCACACCATTGATACACTGCAGCACCAATCGTTTAGACTTATGTCCAGCGCCCTAGACCACTCGACCATATCGTACTATGTATCTGAGCACAAAGCTAAAAATGTAGTCGTTTATATTTTATTTAAAAATGAATACAACATCCGAGTCCAAGTTAAAAAGTCGGGGGCGTCGTGGTCGTGCTCGTGTGGTAGTTGGATTTACAACTACCTGTACAATCAGTCCCTATCACCACTAAAGTTGTGAAATCAAACCTCTTTCATGGCGAGGTGTACTCGATGCAACATTATGTAATAAAGTTTGTAAGTTACTTGCCACACTGGTGGTTTTCTCCGGGTACTCCGGTTTCCTCAACCAATAAGACTGGCCGCCACGATACAACTGAAATATTGTTAAACACCATCAACCAAACCAACCAGTTAAAAAGTCATTGTTGTGGAATAAAAACTAAAAAAATGGTTAATTGCTAAATGTAGCAAATATAACTATGTATTGTATATTTCAGCATTTAATTTGCATGTATATATTATACAAAAATATATATATATTGACATTTTGAGAAGGGTTTGGCCTCTCATTATATATGTAATAAAGGGGTAGCGTTTTAATAAAATATAATTGTGTTGTTTAAATAAAATAGTATTGCACAATATAATACTAATGTTAATAGTACATAGCTAAATAATTTGATTTAAATAACATAGGTAAATTGTTTTTTACAGGTGCTTGACTACAGCTTTACAGGTAAAGATTTTGTGCTTTAATAAAAACGTGGATATCAAATTAAATACACACGGCACATTTCTGAAATGAAATTCATCAAAATGCTGAAAACCAAACAATTTAGATTTATTAAAAGAAAGTTTAAGCAGCGATGGTGAACAATTCCACCAATACCAACAAAACCAACACAATCAACAAACACCTCTCGCCTTAACTCACTGACGCAAAAAAAATACCATACGACTCTGAAACCAGGTCCTAGCTTGGGACATGGACAAACATGTGTCGGGGTTAATTGGATCCCAACACCCCCCTAGCCTGTATTAAATGTGAGAGGGGTCAAGATTGAAATATCACATGCAGAATGTTTTTTTGCTTTGTAATCTCCAGCTTTATTGCTAAAGGGGGGAATAATATTCGCGAGCACTTGGTATTTTTGTTTGTTTGTCTGCGCCATTTGTCTTGTGTTCCAATTGTTGTCAGTTTCTCTGGATGGTCCATTCATGATTGCCCATTCGGGTTTCTCTAATATTTATTCATCAATAGATTGAATTTCTAAAACATATACAGTGACCAAATTAACTATTCTAGTCTTAAATTAAGCATTAAATTACAATTGGTCAATTAAAAAAAAGGTATATTGAGGTTAAAAACATATCAATAATCTACTTAAGTGACTAAAAATGTCTAATTCATCTAAAAATAAAGCATAAAGTTTAATTATTAAATGAATTGTTTTTCCACTTATTTCCAATGGAGTCCTTTACAAGTAATAACTTAAGTAGGTAATTAAGACCAATGATCAGCGAGAGGGAATGTGAGATTACTTAAAATAATACCTGAATTTGCATAGCACCCTAACTGAAAAAAATACCCTAATTAGTATATTAAGGTAAAAACAAAGATGAAAAATTTAGCCATCTTCTAATTAAATTCTTCACTTTGTTTTTTATATTGAATGCAGTTACTATGGCAACACATAAAGGGGAAGAAAAATAATGGTTTTCTGGTCGTTCTCTTGCTGAATGTAATCGTTATATGTTGGCAAATCAACTCGGATATGACGTCACATTTCTAAGCCAATCAAAGCCCTCAAGTATGTGTTGGCTAGCAGAAGTTCCGTGTTCTATGCTATGTTTTATGGGTCGGTGTCAGAAACAAGCGACGAAATTAAAATTCATGACATTGAACCGGAAGTATTCTCTACATTGTTGAAGTAAGTTTGATTAAAACGTAGATACTACAATAGCCGGTTTCTATACTATAGTATCAAATATTTCACGTAGATTTCTTTGTAAAATAAAAATGCAATGTTTGCCGATATTTTTGAATGTCTTCCTTTATAAATATACATTCAGAATAGAGCATTTCTGAATGAATTAAAAAATATTGCATCTTGATCGATATTGCTTTCCATTATTTCTCCTTAAAGTTTGGTACGCACTAGAGAGGTTCCGAGTAAAACGATACTTTCACGCAAGCAGACGGTAGATACACAAGATGGTTGAATTATATTGAATACATGTTGCAAAGAAATATGGAGAAATGTAATTGTCACAGACTGAAATATTTGGTACTATATTATTGAAGGATTATTGCACTAATATTAAGGAATATTGTCCCTTTCAGTATATCATATTGCACTCGCAAGCTCGTGCTATATGATATACTGCTCGGGACAATATTCCTCAATATAAGTACAATAACATAATAGTACAGATATTATTTTGTAAGGTAATTGGTTTCTAACGTCACTATCAACAACATTTCCGTTATATTTGTGGAAGAATTAGAGTACACATGACATAACACAAGTCACTGACAAATATTATCACGTAAAAGTGTATCGAGTAGATCTCTACACGAGCGATAATCGATATCGCAACTTCAGCAATGACATAGGACGGTATTTTTTTAATTACAATCGCGACTACATGGCGGTCCTCAGGTTTCATGAATAAGTTTAAAAAACAATAAGAAACCTTTGAAGTTGTCAAAGTAGTAATCAGAAGCCGTAATTTGAAGAACAGACAAACCAATGACCTAAACAAAGGGACAAATGGACAGCAAAATATGTACAATGTACTACACAGAAAAATAACGACGAACGAGGATACGATTATAGGTCACCTTAAAGTTAAATTTGCAAAGGTTACATTTGTGAAGGCTTTCATGTCATACGTCAGACTACAACACATCTACTTATTAGGGATATGTTCATCAGAGATCTGTTTGGAGTCTTAAAGGTGTATGCCTGGGGTATGGGAGACAACCCCATTTTCAGTGTCTTATCAAATATATGGTCATCTGTGTGTTTGAAAATCCCCTCAATTATAAGCTTCTTGGCAGCACAGCTTGTTTACATTGGATATGGACAGTTTAAAAAATTACTCCTTTTCCTTTTACTTTTCCATAGCTGTTCTCTTTATTTTTTTTTTATATCTTGTTGCTGCTAATAACAGTGTGTTATTATTATATGCTTGTACCCACAAAATGTCATTGTAATATCTGTTTCCAGAAAAATTGCCATCGAAATATGTTGTCAAAAATACCAGGAGTATAACACATTTTGTGTGACAAACTTTTTTCCATTGAATTTCAAGGTTTTGTCAAATACAAAATATTAAATATATACACCAGAATCCTAGATATTATGAAACTATAGTGCAATTGCTTTATTTGCCAGGAAATCACTTACTCCTGGTGATGATTTATGAAAGTAAAATGGTCACACTGATAAACTTACTACTAAAATACATTGGAATGAAAAATATTAATATATTGAACAGAAAGTGTCATTTTGGAATAAATATAGTGTTTTTAGAAGTGAAACTCTATGATGTATGTTTCATGAAAAACATGTGCATTGCCCCATGAACATGTATGCACAGATTTGACCTTCACATAATTATTAGGTGACCCGAAAATGTCGGGAGGTTAAACAAGATATGCTTACATTGTGGTCATTTTATACATTGTTATATTTTGCTACATTCTGCATTATTTTTTGACAGTCATGACTATTAACTACAGAACATGAAAATAAATCATCTTTATTTTTTGCTTTGGCTTGTCTTATTTTAATATCATTCCACTGTTGGGTAACTAAGAAAAAATCTAGGACAGGATAGAGTGGGAAATAAAAAGTCAGGTCAGAAATCACAACTAAAAAAAAATCCAGGACAAAATATTTGATCATGAAAATTGTCAGTGTACACCAGATCATCGGTATTAAATATGAGAGGGTTCAGGATTGCTTGTTTTTTTCACATTTAGAAATTCAAACTTTTATAATATTCTTCAGCTTTGTTGTAAGAGGGGAGTATAATAGTCATAACTTGAATAAATTTATAGAACATATAATAATATAATGACCAAGTTAATAATTGAAATCTAAATTTAAGCATTAAAAAAAGCTTCAATGGTGCATAAAAGCTTTTCTCAAAATTAGAAATGACAATTTTCGCGAATTTGTCTATTGCGATTATTCAACGTATCACATTACGTATCAAGGGAACATAAATCTATGTGTAAATACAAGACATAATAATTGAATGATATCATCAAAAAAATGCTCACCTCAGAATCTTCCTTCTATCTAGTTAAACTTCATTGGCACAGATCAAGTTTTTACAATTCATACACAAACTTATAAAACGGAAACGTAATCACATAATCGAACCATATATAACAAATGCAAAGACTTACATCCATTTTATATAAATCCAATGCAGCGAGTGTACTTATATTATACTAATGTACATTTTACCTGTCCATCATTACGATGGCACAAACCATTCTGGAAAGACATACTAACCCTAACCCTTCAAGACTGTTTTGTAAAACACCAATATTAAATTCAATAGATACGGTAAATATAAAACACCCGATATAGTGTACTCTTTATCTATAAAGGACAAACCAATTCACCTGTTCAAACAAAATTACGTATTGTGAACAACCAAAGTATTTATAATTAGAGAATAGGAATACGATAACATTCTTATCAATCAAAGTAAATAAAACCCACCTGTACAAACAAGATTTGTTATCTATAAAGGGATGTTTACCCGACAACTAATATGTATTCATAAAATGAGAAGCACAATTTTCTAGAATGAAGTACATATGCAATCTTAAGCTCGAAAAATCGATCACCCTTGCATTTTAAGGTGATAACAAGTGTATGGAAATAATCCAGAAAGAGGGACGATTGTTTCCGTAGCGTCATTTTTAAGCGTCAATTTTTAAACAATGGTATTTTTTTGGCACGTTAAAAACGTAGCCATTGCGAAATACAAGCCGTGAAAAATGCCATACGCGCGATTTTTCTATCGTTTTCGGTGTATTTTGTACGATAAAAACATAATTTTCTAAAATTTCTAATCTTAGGTTATAGAAATCGAGTGCCTGTAAAATTTTAAGCTCGAAAAATCGATCACCTTTGCATTTTAAGGTGATAAAAAGTCTATGGAAATAACCCCAAAATAGGGACGATTTTCTCCGTAGTGTCAATTTTAAGCTTCCATTTTTAAACTATGGTATGTTTTTGGTACGCTAAAAACTTATCCAGTACGAAATATGATCCGTGAAAAATGCCATACAAGCAATTTTATTATCGTTTTCTGTGTATTTTGTACGATAAAAATGATTGTTACAATTTTCTAAAATGGCGAATTTTAGGTTATAGAAATGGAGTGCTTGTGGAATCTTAAGCTCGAAAAATCGGCCACCTTTGCATTTTTAAGGTGATAAAAAGTCTATGAAAATAATCTAGAAAGAGGTACGATTTTGTCTGTAGCGTCATTTTTAAACGTCCATTTTTAAACCATGGTATGTTTTTGGTACGTTAAAACTTACCGAGTGCGAAATACGAATCGTGAAAAAATGCCATACTCGCGATTTTACTATCGTTTTCTGTTTATTTTGTACGATAAAAACTATTTTCTAAAATGGCGATGAGGCCACTGTCACATGAAAAGCTCATAAGAACAAATATAGTCGATACTGTATAAAGATCGAAATTTTCAACCATGAATATGCAAGTCAATTAATTCAATGGAACTCAACGAGACAAAAAGAACATTCAGTCTCTCATCAATACATAAAAACTTCCAGATATACAAAAATTTGTTGAAAATTTATACTTCTCAGTCTCATCAGTGCACTCTCGGAATATCTCTGAATATGCTTCATCGAAATGATTCCACACTTCAATCATTGAAAACAGGAAATTTACACAGCGGAAACAACGAAGCACTCTACAAAACAATTCCATGAGACCAGACCTGTTTGTATGAACCTGACATTGCTGCCGAATGAAGTCTCAAAACGGAAGAAGACGAATAATACCAACAACTGGGATCATTGTTTTAATACTTTGAATAAAACATGAACATATAGTATGTGTTCCTTGTCATTTTGTCTATTGGAGTAAAAACCCATAAAATCGAAGAACAAAAAACCCATAAAATCGAAGAACAAACAGAAACAGTTTAATCCTTTATTCAGATATAACATCATACAAATAGAATAAATTCAAAGATATATTTACAACTCTATTTACACGATGGACTATTGTTCATGCGTAATGTCCCAGTTCAAAAATAACCAGAAGATAACCATTTGGAACAGTTCCACAATGGTCGTCCATCTAAACAACCCAACACTTCATCTTGTTCCGTTAGACAATCACTTCGAAGGAATAAAACGGCATCCCTCACTTTGATCCATTGGAAAAAGTCAGACTAATTCCAGGTGTGGTGGGAATCAGTTATCCGTTCTCTGGTCGAAACCATCTTCTTATATTAATAAGTGGATATTGAGATAGACTCACACACCAGTTGGCTCCAAAATCAATCCGAAAGTTGAACTCTTTGTCCCCTTTGAACCTCTTGATAGCATCGTCTGTTTCTTTAAAGGTGTCAATAAAGGTTTTTAAGCGATGAATAGGAATCGTAGCACCTTTCTTCCTCAGAACGTTTTCTCCGTTTTCCCCTTGTTTATATTTCCTAACATGAACCAATATCCCACCATTGAAATGTTGAGCCGTCACAAAAATGTCATCATACACATCCAACTGGCATATGAACTCTGTTTTTCCCTTGTCCATCCTGTTTATTATTATTATCGATTTCAAAGTAACCTTTCCAATTTAAATCCGCGTTCTTATGACTTTTTATTCAACGATTTTATTAGCTAATGGAATGGTCCAATCAAACTGTACCATCTGGTAGACTACGTGGTGCAATCGTTTTATGATCTGATCTCACCTAATGAGGATATTTTGCGATGTAACACATTTACGATTGTTTGTCGTGTAATAGTTAAGTGGTCCCGGGAAAGATAATAATAATTTTATGATCCCTAGTTCTCGGCAATGGGATAAATTTTATGGTTGTATCCTAGTGAGTTCACAAGTGTTTACTTTATAGTTCCTTGTAATAGTTAAGTGGTCCCGGGAAAGGTAATAATTGTATGATCCCTAGTTCTCGACAATGGGATGCATTTTATGGTTGTATCGTAGCGAGTTCACAAGTGTTTATTTTATATTGCTGATCATGATGTAATGGTCTTGTCTTATCTTAAAAATGTGATATATTCCGAATTTGTTTTATTCTGTGTCTATCGAATGCCATTCGAGAATGCCTTTACACATAATCAATGGAGATATTCTTAATATGGATAACGTGGAATACATCGTACATCAAGTCGATTGTTTGATTGTTCAATCTCATGGATTATCTGAATATATTTCTATGAAATACCCGTGGGCAGATGTGCACACTAAGAGAAGGAATATGCAAGGTCGACATCTGGCTATAGCCGAATACCGAGACATACCTGGCACCATACGAGTCTTTAAAAACCCAATCACACACCACACGTGTACTGTTTATTCGGACAGTACGATTTTGGAACCCCTAGACATCAACAAAAAGTGTTTGATTTCAAAGTTAGCTCATAGAAAAATGGTTTTATTCGTGCTTACAACACATCCGTGAACTAAAACCCAAATATATAGCCTTACCGAGGGATATAGGTTGCCGGAGGAAATTGGGAACGTTATTATTCCATGATTGTGAATTTCTCTAGTCATTGCGACGTTACTCTTGTTTATAATACAATGTCTTGTTATCAATGAAAACGAACAATCTCGTGTATTTATCATTCTTTATTAGTAAGCAACAACATCATGACAGTTTTACATTCAGAACACGTTCAATAGTTTCGCATATTCCACCACTGGTTCATCGTTAACATCCAAGTTTGTTTTTGAAAAGTTCCTTAGCATCATTGCATACGAAATGTTCATGCAACGTTTGTGAATGAAATATATACAAAATAAACCACACTTGTTCGAATAATCTGGTTGAATTGTATTCGATGTATATAGGTAACCGGTCCGTTGTTAATAAGCATATTTCTGAATCGTTGATGATATGTTTCCGGGTTTTCTCCCAACGAATCGAAAAATTCACATGGTCCTTTTTTAGGAAAGTAAAATACCGTCCAGTAGATTCCCGATTCCTGGCATTTACTCGTATTGGGTAAGTAGAAATGAGGTCTCTTTTTCACGCTAGATGGTAAATCGTCCGCACAACACACCGTATCTGGTAGGTTTTTCAATATCGCTTCCAATTCGAGAATATTCATTGTAGATATACTCTTCTCGATTCGTCGACCTGTAGTACTTTGGGAAATGTTCCGTTAAGTAGTAAAGTAATATTTTCTGGTAAAGCCGATTCAAACCGAGGCTATAATCTGCAGTCTCCTCTGCGTTTGGTGTTGAAATCAATATTATCATCAATGTCGAACACAAAGATGGTGTATCCACGCTTGAATTCCGAGAACCCAATGTCTATGTGGTCTGTACAAGCCTTTATATTTGCATAGGCTTCCACGAAATTGTTGTCGGTAAAGTTTGGTTGTAAAGGTTTTCCAGGATACGATTTTCCGTCTATGTACAGAGCCAGGAAATTAAAATAGAATGGTTGGAAGAAAAACGTTTTTTTTTTCTTATAGATTCCTCCAAAACTAGCACTCTCCAATAAAGTGACTATCAGTTGAGATGTAATCTCTCCTTGAAACAAATGGGTTTCACTGTGTGCATAATGTCCTTTTGAAATAGAAGACACGGAAATATTGCTGATCATGTACGGATAAATGGCCGGTGAATCTTTGATCAAATTGGTATGAGCAATCAGGACACCCGCATTTGGTTTTTGTAGACACAAGTTGAAACTAACGTCTAGGATTTGGACTTTGTAACTCGCATCGTCTTCCTTCGATATCAAGCGAAATGCGTCTTTACTCGGCCATAATCTCAAAACGAGCCCGACTCCGTGGATCAAAAATCGATTTTGTTGAAATATGTCAATATGAATAGGTCTTTCCATTTCCACAATTTGACCCTTATTCGTATACATTGATCTCATATTCAATCCCGTATTTATCACAGGTATGGCATCGGGCTCGTCGTCTCCTGGATTATCTTTATTGAAAAACTGAGATTCACGCAAGACTTTTTCACTCTCTCTGGTCGACAGTAACGTATCGATATTAGCCTTGTATGGATAATTCCGTCCTACTTGTCTACAGGTGTCTGTTGAAGCGTACAATCGATCTGTGAGAAAATAGACTGAAGGGGTAAGCACGCTAATCCGACGTTAGCATCATCTGTAATCGGCTTTCCAAAAGAATCCGTTATTCTGAGTTTGACTTTCAATGAACTGTTTTTAAAATCCATGTATCCCGCTGTCTGCGGTGGAATCATAAACTCGATGAGTCCGCAATCCGTGATCTGATTAGACGGAGGAAATTGAATACAGATTTTAGACTGAATGGCCGTATTCAGAGGAGGAGGTTCAAATATGGAGAGTCCGTCGGAATGATTTTTTTCCAACTGATTCATTGTCGTTTGTAGATATCCTTCTTGAGAATGGTATCATCATATCTCATACGCTTTCGGCCTCTTATGACTTTCGAATCGTTACTTTTCAGTTCGCTTCTAGCCATTTCTATCGTTTGTGCATTGGGGGTTACCATGGTTAGTCGGGGATCGTCCGACGAAGCTGTTGGCGATCTCCATCGAGCACCACTTCCTACGATATATCTTCCTTTATGATCGGCACGTACTCGACCTTGTGATATGTTTTAAAAGTGTTTTAAAAGGTGTTTGGACTCCATCGACAGATCAATAGAACGTTTCCCAGACATAAAATAATTATACCGTCTTTAGATTATGTTTGGGAGGCCGATACCGCAGTGATGACGTCATATGTGAAAAAAAATGAAAATTATTATTTCCTCCTAGTTGTGAACGCCTTCTCTAAATACGTGTATGTATGGACCATTCTTCTGAAGTCGACCAAAGGAATTGAAATGGTCAGTTCCCTGTCGTCGGTGTTGGATGGAAACTCGGAACCGTAGCATCTGAGAACAGACAGAGGTAGCGAATTTAGAAATAAAACGGTCAGTCGTTTCCTGAAGGAAATGGGTGTTAAGCATTTCTTTTCATCCAACGAAAAAAAGAGTCGCTTTGCCGAGAAAGCCATCAAGACCATTAAATCCAAACTCAGTCGATACATGTCTCGTCATCAAACACATCGCTGGGTTGATGCTTTAAAATCTGTTATGGATAGTTATAACGGTACTTATCTTCGATCCACCAAGATGGCTCCTAAATCGGTAACGAAAAAAGACGAAATTCGATTATTGAAGATGCCGTACCAAACCAACACGGGTAAACCACTACCCGCTTTCCCATTCAACACTGGTAATCACGTCATGATTTCTCACTTAAGAAAACCTTTTGATCGGGAATACGACGAACGATGGACGATGCAATATTTCGACATTGATTCAAGATATGTCAAACAAGGAATGGTGAATTATACGTTGAAAGATACATTAAACGAGGAGGTGTTAGGATCGTTTTTTCAACCAGAGCTCAGTAAAGTGCAAGCTACAGACGACATGGTATATCGTGTGGACAAGGTACTGAGAAAACGAAAATAATCAAGTCCTCGTTTCATGGCTCGGATGGCCGTAAAAAAAACTCGAGTTGGATTCCAGCCAACTCGTTCAAAGACTATACGAACACTACTAACGAATATAAATGAAACAATGGAAAGTCTTTTGTCGTCCGTATTCAACGATGGAATCGTGAATATTGGAAGAATACGCGGGGTCTTAATGTTAACTGTTAATGTGGCAAGAAAAGATCACACACGATGCAGAGACTATTGGTCCGTCTTTTACGACATATTCATGCACGTATCCGATGACGATAAAAATATAAGAAGTTCGCGAAATGGATAATATTTATCTGTATCTTGTCAGTGACGACTCCCTACTCACACACGTTAATAACACGGCTGGTGATTTCGTAGTGAAATTACCACGAAGATACCGATTGGATGGTTCCTGGGAATGTGCAATTAGCGAAACCACATGCCTCTCCGAATTCGAACAGTTGAAAGATCGCATATACGTTTGCGCGGACGTGATCGACGATTCGTACGTGAGAGGAACCACCCTATCCGTTTTACGTTCTATTGACGTATATACAGATACAAAGGTTGATATATCTTTTAATCCGATTTGTTATATCAAAGTACAAACAGACGAGTTCAGACGGATACGAATATTCAGTCGATTCAAATTCGATCGTTTATATTGCACCTTTCATTTTCGTCAAAGATGGGTTCGATAGAAGTTTTCGATTTCAAAAACAAACAATGGATTCCATATTTGCCAGATTTCAAGAAATGGCAGCGGCACTTCGAAGACATATCACAAGGCCGAGTACGTGCCGATCATAAAGGAAGATATATCATAGGAAGTGGTGCTCGATAGAGATTGCAAACAGCTTCGTAGTACGAACCACGACTAACCATGGTAACCCCCATTGCACAAAAGAAAGAAATGGCTAAAAGCGGAATGCGGTGTTTATGATTCCACCGCAGACAGCGGGATACATGGATTTAAAGAACAGTTCATTGAAAGTCAAACTCAGAATAACAGATTCTTTAGATTATTTTATAAAACTGATTACAGATTATGCTAACGTCGGTTTAGCGTGCTTACCCCTTCAGTCTATTTTCTCGCAGATCGATTGTTGACCTCAACAGATACCCATGGGACAAGTAGGACGGAATTATCCAAACAAGGCTAACATCGATACGTTACTGTTGACCAGAGAGAGTAAAAAAGTCATGTGTGAATCTCAACTTTTTATTAAAGATAATCCAGGAGTCGAAGACCCCGATGTCATATCTGGGATAGATAGGGGATTGTATATGAGAAAAGGGTCAAATTGTGGAAATAGAAGGACCAATGCATATTGACATATTTCAACAAAATCGATTATTGATCAACAGAGTCGGACTCGTTTTGAGATTATGGCCGAGTAAAGACGCATTTCGCTTGATATCGGACGAAGACGATGCGAGTTGCAAAGTCCAAATCCTAGACGTTAGTTTCAACTTGTGTCTACAAAAACCGAATGCGGGTGTCCTGATTACTCATACCAATTTGATCGCATGTCAAATACGATACCTGATATATTCTTATGAGTCAGACTTCATAGAGGGGCTTCTCCAGACAAACGAAAAGAAGCTAGCCCGATCCTTTAATTTCCCGTTCCTTATCACATTTTCACTAAATAGTTCTAGGTTTGGTGATTTTCGGTAATCGCATCTATCCCATTGAGCTTGAAGTAAAGGATACCACAGATACAGATAGGTCTGCTTGATATCTTGACCTACACCTGCAAATTGACAGGAAGTGGAGGTTAAGAACAAAACTTTACAACAAAAGAGATGATTTCAATTTTCCCATTGTAAACTTTCCATTTATTGTAGCAACACCTGCTTATGGAGAATATATCTCTCAGTTTATTCGATATTCCAGAGTTTGTTCCTATCAGGATATCCTTAGGGTTGCTGCTAACAAGGAAGCCACGGAACCAAAGGTTCCTATTGGAATTGAAATTACCACTTCGAAATTATTACGGTCAACACTTGTTCGACAGCTATGGAATATCTGAAGTATAACAAATGATTATGGATATGTTACATTTGTCGTATACACTTTCCGGTCCTTTCTTATATTCATGACTTATCACCGGCTTTGTAACTAGAATAGCAGGATGGATGCCACTAGTGGAGTAGGAACTCCCTACCCATGCGGGTCAACTACGTTTACCCCCAGTTTTAAGTGGGTTTCGTGTTACTCGATCTTTAATTTTATGTATATGTTTTGTAGATCGTTGCTTGTCCTTTTTCTTTTAGCCATTGTGTTGTCTGTTCTTCCTTATGGATTTATGGATTAATTCATTCTTATTACCCCTATCTTCCAACTCTTCTACACCTCTAAACAATAGAAAGCGGAATGTAAATGGGACCGGATAATACGACACCACCTGCACAAAGACGATAATTTGCTTATGTTGATTATTAGTATAGATATGACAAGTTCCACGTCACTAAGGATATATATATTTTGCATAAAGCTCAAGATTAGGAGCAGTACTAGTAATGTATACAACAGCGCTTCTCACATACATGTAGTTGTGTAGGAAGATCGGCATATTACTCTTAATTGGTCGCTTGCAAAAATGTGTCCGACAGCCCTGTCCTCTATCCAATATGACCGTTGTTGCGAAGAAAAAAAACGATTTTTTATATAAACTTAGATATCTAATTTAATGCGCTTTTCCCGGAAGGTTGTAAAACAAGAAACGAAAATAAACTAGTTTTGAATCAGTTTCGAGTGCAAATGAAAGCCTACAATTTCTATATATGAAAAAGAGGTGCTGGCTTGGAGTCATTATTTCGTCTAAAATATCTAGTGTTTATGTACGTTACTACTTAAACAAATCCCGAATTCAAAAATGGATGTAATGGCAAATCATAACAAACGTGACCTTATAAGATTCGATTACATGTACCCACATGGAACTTTCCACCTAGTCAATGTGGTCAATTGCATGACCTCTTCTGATTGTTCAAATATCCAACATCTCCTTTGACAATTATACATGTACAATGTATGAGGTCCTGTTCTCCTTTTCTTGATTCAACCCATGCACAACAATCACAAAACAATCGCCGGCGAAGAATACAATTCAGTCAATAGTTTATTGTATTCATATTGTTTATTAAGGATTGTACCTTTTTATTTGATAACGTAAAACAAGTCAAACTAGCCAAAACGAGCACTCGTTGAGTTCGATTCAACTCAATCAACATTAACATAGAAATCGAATGTCCCATTTTTAGCAGCTTATTGGCAAAAATAGCTACAACTGTCAATGGACAGAAAAACTAATTTAAATATGGCTTCCACTCAAAACACATATAAGGTATAGAACTTGAAATGAAACTTGACTTGCATATTATTGTTCATTAATAATGTGGGACAAGTTTGGTCTATGATGCAATCCAGAGAAATTTGCAACATAGGGTACACAAGACGAGTTAAAACAAAGCAAAAACAAAACACAATATGTGGTGAACACCACTATGCGCAAACAAATATAAAAAAAGGAAAATAAGACTTTCGCCCTCCTACAAACAATTGGAGGTGAAGACGAACACAACATTGTTTGTATGCGGAAATCGTAACGGATATCACAACACGGAACACGGAATGCATTCATTGGTACTTCCAAAGAGACTCTATATATTTTCCTAATGTGAAACCTCAACAACTGTGTATGTGATACAGGATGGATATTTAAAATGAAAACAAACACCAAACAAAATTAAACCCTAGCTATTTCCAATATCACTAATGTAGGTTAATCGCAGCTGGTGTATGTTTGTTGGTTTTTAGCTTGATGGTGTTTAACACCACTTTCAACAGTATTTCAGCTATAACGAACGGTCAGTTCTATTGGTAGAGAAAATCGGAGGCCACGGAGAAATTCACCGACCTGTCTCAAGTCACTAATAAACTTTATCAGATAATGTTGTACACCTCGGTATGATTGAGATTCGAATTCACAACATTAGTGGTGATATGCACTGATTGCATAGTTAGTTGTAAATCCAACTACCATACGATGACGGTCATGACGGATCCTGCAACAGGGTAAACTTTTTTTAGAAACCTTAATTTACAGATGTTCTTGGAAAACGATAGCTTTTTTACTCGTTTTAAATACATCATATGTACGTTTTGGAACCAGACATACCCAGTAGCAATGATATATCTAAAAGTAAGTAGAAACACAATTTATGCTTGCAATCTTTTAAATTGTCATCCAATATCACATTCACAGTTAAAGTTTCACTTTAGGAAATGAAACTTAGTCGCAGTAAACAATTCTGTGGGATATCCATTGGACTGTGTTTTTCATAATACATATGCTATGCACTTCTTAGATGTTTTTTTTTTAATATATTGCTTTCCAATAATGACAATTTGCTGCTTGATATAAACTTTATTTGCATTATGCATTGTATTCATATTTCCTGATTTTCAATATGAAGCTCTTTAATGTTTGTACAGGATTTTATGATATAGTAACTACATAAAAAGTGGTAGATCTGGATTATACAGCTTGTAGATACATTTATGACCAGATCAGTGACTGCGATTTACCGCCATGAAGACTTTAGATTCAACATATAAATCAAAGTTTTTATATACCTTAAAAAGGTATAGTATCATACATCAACATACCAGATGCAAAAGTGATGATCAGCTAATAATCCGTTCAATGCTCATTAAAAATACATAATGTTTTATCTATGAATACACATTATAAAATGTGAAATTCAAAGACATCAGTGTTTGACAGTCTGTTAAGTCGGCTTATCTTTATGTTTATAGAACAGAAACAGAGAACATGTGTTGTACACGATACAGGGGAAGCTTAATATTTAAAATCAGCTCTCAACCCCACTTCATTGGGGGAAGCTTGTTTTATCCATTATTTAGTATTTAAGCTCTTATTTACACAGAAAGAGAACTAGAAATTGAAGAAGATAGTGATCATGTTTCTTGTTGCCATAGTGATATGTACATGCAAGTAGACCACTAACCATTTACTTTTTATGGGATCAGTATTAGGGATTAGGGTTATGGTGTTTAACGCCACTTTCAACAATATTTCAGTATATCGTTGCGGTCAGTTTTATAGATGGATGAAACCGGAGTACCCAGAGAAAACCACCGCAACTCACTGACGACATTGCATTATAAGAAAGATATATAACTGTAATGTTATACTGTTGCAAATGTATTGTTGCCATAGTGATATGTACATGTAAGTAAAGCATTAGCCATTTTATTTATTTTTTTTTCCAGTTCATAAGATTTGCAAAGTTTAATCTTCGTATGCTAATTATTACATTGTTGTCTTGTTAACCTACAAAAATATATCTTATAAATCATGTCAGAGGTTACTGAGCGGATAATTCTTTCGGGAGTACATGTGCACCATCAGAAGTATGTACTTAGTGATAATTATTTATTTATTGGCTCAAATGAGTTGGTAAGTTGTGAGTATATGTGAATATAGTATCTTCGTATACTGAGTTAATAGACAATAAATACATTGACCTTTTTTGAAACTTTAATAGTAATTGGATGTTTTTGTTTGATAGTGTTTAACGCAACTTTCAACAATATATCAGTTATATAGTTGCAGTCAGTGTTATTGGTGGAGGAAACCGGTGAACCAGGAGAATACCATCGACCTGTCGCATGTCATTGACAAACTTTATCACATAATGGTGTACACCTAACCCTGATAGAGATTCGAACTCTCAGCAGCAGTGGCGATAGGCAATAATTGCATAGGTAGTTATAAATCCAACTACCACATGATCACGTCGTAATTGGAAAAGAAAGTATGGGTGGTATAACTTAATGGGTAAACTTCCGGTGATTGGTTTCTGTCTAGACTTCAACAATACTAGGTTTCTTTATATAATTATATTAAACAGTTTTATATACAAATGTAAGATAGTATTTGTTAATCTTTTAAAATGATACTTTACCTTTAGGTCCACACATGGATGATTTAACTAAAGAAGATCTGCTTCACTTAAGAAAACGTTTAACAGCAGTGTAAGTGAACGAAGGCGTTTTAATTTATTAATCTTTGTAATCATTAGAACATTTCACATAGCTATACATTTTGTATATAATCTAAATATATTTCACCCCCACTCATCTTATTTAATCTGCATACACTATTTGTAATGATATTATCGAAGGCATAACTATTGGCGCCTAAATCTCAGAGGGCACGGAAAACATTAAATATTAATTGTATTTTTGTGAAATCAACGTAAGTAATGTATGACTATTATTCAGTTTGAAATGTTTGAACAAGGACACTAAATTACTTGTGCATAGAATCCTGGACTATAGGAATAATACGCTCCACGCATCCTTAAGGAAACTCAAAGGGGTAATTAGGAATAGTAAATAAAAGGACAGACGATAGCATGGTCAAATGACAAAATATTGTACGCCGTGGTTAGGGTTAGTGTTTAACGCCCTTTTCAGCAAAATTTCAATATAATCGTGGATGTCAGTTTTATTGATGGAGAAAACCAGAGTAGTCAGATAAAAACGCCGACCTGCCGCCAGTGACTGACAATCTTT
>MJUT01000382.1:9862-21597 GCA_002080005.1 Gigantidas platifrons
TCTAATCAAATTGACAATGACAATTCGATCTCAATAAGATGTTTATCTGTTTTGGTACATTGTCTATACGGTATCCACAGTACTTACCAATACTTCAGATATACTGGGGTCCATTGATTCAGGCTCCTGTGTTTCAGGTTCAGGTTCATGTATATTCAATCCATTTGATTGATTGATTGATTGGTGTTTAACGTCCAGCGAGCAATTTTTCAGCTATATTCAGGACGAGAACATTTAAAAATTTAAACGCCACGGGACTCGAATCAAGAAAAGGTGATGGGTAGGGACAGATAATTTAGTCAGTGCAACAGGTCTACTATGGACCACTCATCATGAGCATAATGCTCATAATGAACTGCTACACTGTGTTCTTTAACGTGCGAAGAGGGTGGAAATCTCTCAACACGGGACCTCGGTTTTATTTACGTCTCATCCGAAGGACGGGTTGGTTGTCAATTTATACATCCCGCACAACCGACCGATGCCTCTTCAAGCAGAAGAAGCTCTCGGTCCCATTTCTATTCTCCGGGGTTCCCGCGGGGTTAACCCCATATAGAGGACTCGTACCTCTAGGGCGGAGAAACCTGGTGCCTATTCTACCCCCGGCACAACCTCTGGGAGGGGGGTCAGATCCATTTGAGCAGTGTCTAAAACAAATGTAACCATGCATGCTAACTGTCCATTCAATGCATTGTGCATACTATCAAAACTCAATATCATTTCCACAAACACCTCTCCCATAATTGTCTAACAAACTAGATTTTGTTTTTAAAAAATGACACCATATCTTGACAGAATTTCATAAAAGAAAAACAAATAAACGATAAAATAGCTTATTCTGAAGAAATTATATTGTTGCTATAATCGTCTTACCAGCGCCGCGGAGTAGAAGGCGAGAGAAATTTTGACGGCGTTATTTTTGTAGATATAAGGGAGAACTCGTAACATTGCATTTCATTTGTGGCCTACGCGTGAGAAAAATCAATACCAAGAATAAGGATGGTCGAATACACACACAATTTTTTTATATTTCTGCATCTCTTGGTGTTTATTTCATCAAAATAAATTAAGAATATTTTATATCTGGTTTTGTATATAGAAAAAAATTGGAAAAGAATGTTTGTCGAAATACTTTTCAACCAAAAGACTTATGCATCTATACATGTCGTTTCAACAGTTCAATTTTCCGCCATAAACATCCTTTGAAATGATCAACGGTTATGTGACAAGTATTATTATTATGCTTTTACGTTAATAACTAGTTCAAATAATTATGACGCCTTGTAAATTGTTACCCTTTTCCATCTAAAATTAAAAATAGCCTTTTCATGCGTCATAATTATTTTGACTGGCTGATCGATAGCGCATGATAACATGTCCGTTTTTGCATGCGTAACGAATTCTATTTCGATTATCATAAGTGAAAGTTACGGTCATCATTGCAGATAAAATAATGAAGTTACGATCATCATCGAGTTTTTTTGTATCTCGATTTTCTTTCTTCTCGTCAAATTTCCATTTTATTGAAAACAGCCTTTCAATGAACTGACTTAACAACATATTTCTTGACACAATACAGATATGAAAATAAATCGTTAACATGGAGAAAATGACCTAATAAAATTTTCCGGTTTCTCCCTGCGCCATGCTGGGATGATCGTAACTGCAGTTGCGATCATCACGTTGACGCCAGTGTTAATGTATGCAGATGATATTATTTTTCTCTCAACGCCCGCACCAGGACTACAAGAAAAAATAGATATTCTTGGCAAATTTTGTGATGACTTGTGTCTAAAGAACGGACCATTTTTCTAAAAAAAATATTCTGATTCCCAATGTGGCTGAGAAAAATATTCTGATTTTGGTGGAGGAAAAAAAATAATCTGATTCAGAGTTTTTGTCATATAACCTAATGTTAAATTCAAAAAAAAAAAACAATTCGCACTTTGCGCCATAAAAAAAATGTTCTAACTCTTGTGTTGTCAGAAATTTTTTTTTTCTGGACGAATGAAAAAGATCATAACCCCCCCCCCCCTTTTGCAAGTTAAATGGTCAGTCCCTTAGGGACGCATTAGAAATAAGAAACACTTCTTAAAATATGTGTAAAACTGTATTATTATATTCTGCATCATGGATGTAACTTTTAAATGTTGTTTTCAGGGGCGGATCCAGGATTTCAAGTTAGGGGGCGCACTTAAAATAATCGCAAAAAATATTTTATTTCTCTAATTTTAGGGGGGGACGGGTACGCCCCCCGCTGGATCCACCCCTGGTTTTGTATAAGTATCATATGATTTGTAATGGAGAACACTAATGTATTATTAGTTATCTTTAATAAAGAAATGTATTGTATTGTATTTGCTGCTTCACCGCTAAGAAAGAGGTTGGTTGGCTCGGAATCAGATTAATGTGTCCGAGTGTAGCTGACTGTTGTTTCAGTGAGCTGGCACTAAAAAAATCCAACTGACAGCGTGTTGGTATAGAACAAAGAGGACCTCATCATTATTTTATATTTAATACGCAAAATGGCATTGTACATTCCATAGCGGTACTGTCACTTGTGTGTCACGATTCACCCGTGCAGTTCGTTGACCGATTGCCACCTGTAGTAATAAGAACACAAACTGTCACAGTTTATATACAATATTCACTGGCGGTTGGCCGATGCCCGTAACTGCAGTTACGGTCAGCCCAACATGGCGGACGATGATTCTGGTAAAATCTAATTCATTGATTTGCTGATAGGAGATAGTCTGAATTGCATTATCAAGTATCTCCCTTAACCAGTGGAAACGCTTCTAAAATTCGGAGAATTATTTTTGAAAATATTATTAGATTCAATTCTTGGATTATAAGGGAAACATGACAGTGAGTTTATTTATTTATTGTATATAAACTGTTTAAAGACGAATATATGAAAATAAAGTCTAAACGATTTACAAAAACATTGCCTTATATCCAGTGTGTATTGTCGTAGTCCTGATTACCACTCACTCGACTTGTCACTACTAGTGGACGGGTCACGCTCGACGATTCTCTGAGTACAGTACAGGCCAGGTGAAACATGACGTAAACACCGTTCTATTGTGGTATAAATACAGTACGGTAAAGGTAAAACATTACAATGGATGCAGGAGCGTGGAGAAAACTCACACCGATTTCTAAATTGAAATACCTAGAGGCAGAGAAAAATATAAGGAAAAGGCATTTGGAAATAACTAAAACCATGTCAATCACCGAACTAAAAGCGTTGAAAAAGCATGAATATAGAGATCTGATGAAAAAAGAAATGTACGATATGGTTCCACAGCTTACTGAGACTGTTGTCCACACCGCTTGTCATTATATCTCCAACGCTGTGAGCAATCTCCGAGATGACCTTCTCAGAGAACGAAAGAGAGGCACCAAACCTTCGACCGATAGTAAAGGAGATCCTTTTGTAGATCAGATATTACTGAAAATTCTTTCTTAATCTTTCCAGAAAATATCAATTCCGGACGATAATTTGGATGATACATTCAATGGTGACATACATGATGTTATGCTTAGCACAGATGATAGCATTACAATTGAAAAAGAAATAGCAGCAAGTAGCGTTGATAATATCACCAAACCTAAAGCTAAATCGGTCCGCGGTAAAAAGCAAGATGAATCAACTACGAACAAAATTGAATGTATCTGCAAGGCAACATCTAATGACCACAGTATGATCAAATGTGACTGGTGTAAAGAATGGTACCACGATTCATGTATGGAAATCAACCGTAACGATTAGATAGGATTTTGGGTCTGCGTTTTATGTAGAAAACTCCCACAGACTGTCAACAAAATCGAATCATTACTGGAACAAGTTGTCAAGACGAATGGTGACTGTTAGACAAACTAACAAAGAAAACTGAAGAACTCTCTCTGTTACAATCTGAAAATGATTGTCTGCATAACATCGTTGACCGCTCAAATGCATGGACGACTATATGTACACCGTCGATAACTAGACCCAAGAGGAAAAGAAAAACCGTAAGCAGAGCGTAAATCCTAAAGAAACAGGGCCCGACGATTCAGACTCTGTGAGTGAAGTAGCTGACGTCCAGAATATCAGCGATACGGATGGAAATTATTCATATCTACCCGACACAGAAGACTCGACGACTGGCGCGAAACTACTTCCGGCTGAACGTAAAAGAGCCAAAGGTACATTACTAGTAGGTGGTTCTATAATAAGGGATATTAATAAGAAAACAAATTGATATTGATATGGATCCTATCTGCTTCGTGGTGGTAAAGTACATGACGTTACTGTGCGCCTTCTGCAGCTACCTAAGGACACGAAGCTTGAAAACATGATTATACAAGTTGGCAGCAACGATTGTTGCAGTAAAGATTTTGATCTTAACATATTCTCTGAAAACTACAAAATGTTAATAATTGTCGCGGAATCTATCAGTGACAATGTTGTTCTGTCTGGTTTATGTCCCAGGTTAGATGATAACAATGGTAACATTAGTAAGGGAAACATATGTATAGCTCAGATAGCAAGTGATGAGAACTATTTATACATTGACAATGACTCTCATTTTAAATTGTTGAATGGTGCTGTAGATATATCATTATATAATCGGGATGGTGTTCACTTGAATGTGAAGGGAGTAGCCAAACTTGCCAAGAACCTGTCCATCTCGTCCACTGGTGAACAAAAGACACAGGAGAATCGCAGACCTCCTGTTAGTCGTATATCCAGAGAACAAGGCAACATGCATACTGGTAAACCACGGACGAGTGGCCCCCGAAAGCAAGTTGGCGAGCCCCACAGTCAGGCGCAGCACCATTCCGAGTATCATAATTACAGGTATGATAACAGAGGTAACGGTGACTCTTTTAATAGAAATAGAATCCAAACTGATAAGAACAGTAATGTTTTATGTTGGTACTGTGGTGAAGGTAACCATGTGACATCTAATTGTGTGTCGTGAATATTAGGTAGTTGGCCAAGAAGCTAGTGCCGATTCAGGCGACAACTCTGTAGAAATGAAGACCTTCAAAAACGTGCAAAACCGCAAACATAAACGCGGCGGTAAAAAATGTACGAAAAACAAAATTTCAGCAACAAAAATCAATTTTTTAAACGTACGTGGATTATCAAGTAAAATCCATGAAATTAATAATCATATATGCAAAGAAAGTGTGAGTATCTTTGGCATTGTCGAAACATTCTTAAAAACTGATGAAAGACCACCGAAACTAAGCAGTAAGTATTCTTGGGTCGGAAATTATCGGAAATCAGGCAAAGGTAAAGGTGGTATTGGTCTATGTCTAAACTCTGATTTCCCAGTGCTAGATGATAACCTTCTAAATAGTAAATTGGACGAACACGAACGACTCTCAAGAATAGGCAACGTAAAAACAGCTCTCGGTGTAGTGTATTTTCCAAATGACGGCGTCAATAAACTTGTAACTGATAGTCTAACGTTTGAATTATTAGAAAATTGCACAGAATTTTCACAACTTGGGTATGAAACTATCCTAATGGACGATGTTAATGGTAGATGTGTTAATAAATGTGAATTTTCTAATTTAAATAAAATGTATGATCTTAATTCATATAACGGTAACCGATTACGCCAATTTGTTGAAGCAAGCGAACTGCGCGTAGCAAACTGCCTTAAGTGCTGTGACGGCTTATACACGCGAATACTAAATAATCAAAAATCGACTATTGATTATGTTTTATTATCTAATAACTTGTCAGAAATTGTTACACAGGTACTGGTTGACGAAAATGGTACCTTCGACCTACACAGTGACCATGTAATAATTAGATTGAATATTAAAGTCAATCGCACAGAAAATAAACTTAAACCAGAGCCAAAATATATCTGGAAAATAAACGATAAAACTGATTGGGATTCTTTTCGTGATACTTTACAAAAACACCTAGAAATATATGAGAATGAAATTAATTCTACCTCTGATATAATTGAAATATGGTCTCAGTGGAAACATGGCATTGATAAATCCGCAAGTGAATCAATAGGTAAGGCTAAGAAGATAGATCTTTATCGATATTTTTGGGATAAAGAACTCGATAAATTGATTAAAGAAAGACGCGAATGTAATCGTCTAAAAAGGATTCATAACAAAACACGTGATTCAAACAGTGAAAGCGGAAAATGCATATCACAAGTTTATCAAATCCGTAAGCGTAAAGTTCAAGAAGCCATTAAGAGAAAAGAAAGTCAAGCTAAATTGAAACTCTTTCACGACAGATGCATAAATTCTACAAATAAAGTAAAGGGTTTTTGGAATTTTTTAAAAGGCAAGCGTGAAAGCACTTTCCCCTCCCAACTAATGAATCCAGAAAATAAATCCGAAACATTTACCGAAGGTAAAGATATAAATTCAGTTTTGTGTAATCATTTTAACTCTTTTGGCAAGGAATCTTATATAGACCTAAAGTTGAAGGAAGAAATTAAAGATTTTATTTCTAATGTTAATAATAATGAAGTGTCCGTAATTTCGCAAATTTTGGTAAAATTTAGTAAAGAGCAAATAGGAAAAATCGTTAATCGCCTTCATTCTGGTAAATCAAGTGGCATTGATGAAATACCGAACGAATTTTTGAAATTTAGTGGTGCACCACTTGTCAATTCATTAGTCGATTTATTTACTGTCATCTCGGACTTGGAAACTATTCCAGATGAATGGGGAAAAGGTATTATTAAACCCTTACATAAGAGTGGCACGATCTTCGACATTGATAATTACAGGGGGATAACTCTTACTTCCAATGTTTATAAAGTGTATTCCAAAGTCTTGGAAGAAATTGTAATGAACTATCTCGAGGAAAATAATGTTTTGGGTGAAGTTCAAGGTGCTTTTAGGAAAGGTAGGCGAACGGGGGATCACATTTTTACATTACAGGGCATATGTTCTATTCGTAAATAAAAAAAATGTAAAACTTACTTAGCGTTCCTTGACTTGTCTAAGACATTTGATAGAGTTTGGCGTGACGGGATTTTTTGCTTACTTTGGAAAAATGGGATACAAGGCAAATGTTGGAAATAACTTAAGTCGCTTTATAGCAAAGTTTTCAACAAAGTTTTATTTGGTCAACATGAAACAGAGTTCTTTGACCAGGAGTTTGGATTGAAACAAGGATGTGTTCCTTCTCCTACCCTTTTCTCAGTTATAATGAATGACTTGGTAAGTATGTTGAAAGATGCCGGTATGGGTATTGAATTAGCATCAGAAATGATTAACTGTCTACTGTTTGCTGATGATATTGTACTCATTGGTAAGACAGAAGAACTACAGTCATTACTAACAATAGCTGGTATTTTCGCCTCTAAATGAAATATGAAATTTAACACTTCAAAATCTAAAGTAATGGTTATTGGTAAGCGACTTGATCAAAATAAGGAATGGAAACTGGGAAACTCTATATTAATCGAAACTAATGATTATAAATATCTTGGTGTGTACTTCTCGAGGTCGCTTTCATTTTCCTACCATATAACTTGTTATCTAAAAGAAAACTTTGAACGTAAGTTTAATTATATGATTAAACTACTTGGGGAACATGGAACTTTTAATCGAATATCTTTTGGCGATGCGTTGTGGAACTCAGTAATCCGACCGTCAATCTCTCATGGATGTGCTGTATGGATGCCATCCGCTTTATCCTCCAAAGGTATGCTCGAAACGTGGCAGTATAAAGCAGATAAATTAATTTTTAACACAAATAGGACCATTTCCAAATCGGCTCTCTTCTTAAGATTAGGTTGGGAACCTATCAACGATTTCTTTGACAGGCAAAGAATATCGTATTTCTCAAGGCTACAAAATTTGCCTTGTACGAGACTTTGTAAAATTGTTTTTGATGAACTAAAAGATTCACTGTCCCATCCTAAATGGGATTATCTTAATAATGTACGTAGGGTTTTTGAAAATGATGGTTTAGACCATTATCTTAACTCTGATGTAAATATGATTACTTTTAAGAAATTCATTGGCGAATATGTTCGAAACAGAGAAATTAACAATGCTAAAAGCAAAAGTAGCTTGACAAATTACGTCCACTTCCCTATAATGTTTGGAAAACAGCCATACTTATCAAATTTACTGGAGTTCCAACCAACCAGACATAAAATGTTAGCCCGCACGAATACGCTGCCTATAAACTCTGTTCTACACAGAATGAAACTTCACACAACGTCGGTTTGTTAGACTGCCCGGAATACACGCCAATACGTAACAATTGTCTCAATTTAATTACCGAACGATTTCCTGGTCTTGCTTTCTTAGAGTTGTCGCCCTTAGACAAAATGCAATTTTTAATTGGAGATATTAGTTTTAGCCTAGATTCAAATATTGGTATATTTTTTGACAAAATAGGAAAAACCATGTTACAACAAATGTTTTTACACAGGAAGTCCTTTTTAGAAAAGAACACAACTATCTGTGATAATGCAATCCCTGTTTCAAGGTTTTAAGCTTTTTTTTGCATGTGTTTTAGAATATATAATGTATTGTCTTTTTATGCACTGAATAAGCTTTTTGCATGTGTTTTAGAATGTATAATGTATTGTCTTTTTATGCACTGAATATGTTTTATTAAGCTATGTGTTGAAATGAAAATCTTAAAGATGCTTCGTTGGAACATACTTTATGAACTTTATCATATATCATTTATATTGCATGTCCTGTGTATTTTTTACTTAAAATGTTTGTATGATCAATGTTAGACGCACCTGCAGGTACCCCGTCTGCAGGTGCCCCCGTTGTAAAGGGGTAGCTCTGAATAAATATATATAAAAATATCTAATAAGAGTTATATCCAATAATTTATAATGACCATGGACATGTCTTAAACCTATTGGGGTTTTTTTTAATTCGCATTTCTCAAATCTCTTATGATGCGGGTAACTCATGTTTAAAAAAAAAGACACGGCTACCCGTAACTGAAAGACAATATTATTGCTGCGTGGTTTGTATGTCGGTGTTATAATCCAATTATTTGAACAAGTAGCCCTTTTGGTCGAAGAAAATACGATATTTAAGTATTTTAAGTCTTTGCCTGTAGATAAATCGTAAAAGAATATAAAAATTAATATAATTAAATCGATTTCTGTATTGCAAATACATGTTTTTTAAACCTGGAGAAGCTTGTTGTTTACATTATTATCATCTGTGTAATATTTAATCGATATATTACGTATTTTAAGGTCCCTCTAAAACAAGAAACGAAACAGAAATGAAACGCAACGAAACGAAACGAAACCTGGCGAAACGAAACGAAACCGGGCGAAACGAAACGAAACGAAACGAAACGAAACGAAAAAGTGAATCGAAACGAAACGAAACAAAACTGAGAAACAAAACCGAAACGTCAAAAAGGATAATGTTTCGAAACATATCTAATACATTCCCATAGTTTAAAATTTGGCAAAGCTCCGTTGATGCCTGCCACTAGTATTAACGATTCGGTGAACTGTGGACAGGGAAGTTCTTCATATCAAAGCAACAAGCCAAAGGGATAATCCAGAACATCCTAGGTCCAAAACAAAATGGTGATACAGAGATACAGAGATTACACAAATAGAAGCGATAACATGACATAACTTTCAGGGGCGGATCCAAGGGGGGGGAGGCGTATCCCCTCCTAAAATTGGAAAAACTATGATTTTTTTGCGTAAAATTGTGATTTTTCACACGTAATTTTGTTAAGTGCGGCCCCCCCCTAACTTGAAATCCTGGATCCGCCCCTGACTTTATTGTTCCAATCAAGGCCCACAAAAAGCGAAGACATAGTATAACGATCATGATTAGTGTGGGTGCATTGCCACTGGTTGCAATACTTGGAAAGACACCAGGGGATGTGTTTCCCTGTGTCAGATCCAGAACTGCAAGCAATGTAAAGTTAACAATAAAATGAAATACTGACATGCATGATTTATAATTTCTCTGGATAAAATGACTTCTTATTTTCTATACAGTTGTGTTTTTTAACAAGTCATTAACCAAATAAATTGTTCTTGCGAATTCACGTTTAAAAGGTTAGGACAACTTTGAATTATGAGTTTATTTAGATTTTGTTTGTCCTCCCTCCGTGTGTTGATTACAAAATGATAGAAAATGACTTTCTTCCTCCACCTCACCCATATTACACTGCTGAAACAACAAGGACAAAACAAATAAACAGATTTGAAAACGAACGCCATAAAAAAATAAAAGCACTAGCAATCTGAACCCTCACACAAAAATAGGGAGTATCACCAGGTGCATCGGAAGGGTTTGCATGATCTACTCTGCGCGAAGCACGTGATTAACTTATTGTATAAATATATTGATATGTTGCACGTTTTTTCATGAAATTGACACGAAATGTACGCGTGAAGGGACATTCTCTCGGCAGTCATATTAAACAGTCTTTTATATAACACACAATTTGAGAATTATTGCAGATATTTTTTTTTAGACCAAAGTGAAAAAAAAGGTCATTTTAATTACGATTTTCTTGCCGTTTTGTGGTTCAATTGATTCCCGCTTGTTGATATTATAAAGATTGCATAAAAATAGGGAATGTAAAGAAACAACAGTGTGATGAAAAACATAACATGATCAAATTGCCCGTGAAGGGTACGACGAGCATCTATAAAAGTAGTAATTATACCCCCTCCCCCCCAAAAAAAAATCTGATGGAAAATGGAATAAGAGGTGCAAAATGGCAATATAATCAAGATTCTCCGAAAGTTTCATGGACCAGTTAAATAGTTTAGAATGAGTTGGGGGTGCACAATTGGTAACGGATGGACGGACGTACAGACTAAACCCATCACTTTATACCGACCGTTTTTAAAAAAGCCAACGCACTGACGTATGGGTTCAAATAAATTAGCCAACTATTTTCCCATAGGTTCTAAAGAGCTGAGAACTGAAACATCAAAGGGATCTAGATAGGCATTGCTTCGTTTCAATTTCGTTTCGTTTCATACTAAGTTTTTATGATAAGGTTGAATTCTCGGTAACTATGAGTTGATGAGTATCAGTCTATTGGTTCATCTTGATGAGTATAGGTCAGTCAGGCATGTTTCACATGTCCTTGACCTCATTTACATGGTCGAGTGGACATGTTAAAGTGTTTTGCTGAGGTGCATTTCTCAAGAACTACAAATGGGACGTCATTAATATTTGGTATGGGGGTTGGTATAGGGTAGTACATGTCAGTCTGCCATATGGGATTTTACCTTGGCCTCATTTTCATGGTTGTTTGAACATAAAAACTCTTTTCTATTTGATTGATTTATCTGCAACTTTATATATTAAATTACTTTTATAATAATTTATCTTCGATGTAGTAATTGTTTCATTTGTTACATGTATGCCGGTCTGTATGTATGTCTATTTTGGACGCCATAGACTGCTCTCCACTACACTTCCTATAGCCTAATACATGGAGTTACACGGTCTTTATAATAAATACATGTACTATCCTTAAGATTTCAATCTCAGGTTTATTAGTTTAAACTATAAAGATATTGATTCAGTATTGATTCAAAGTACCGAGATTGTAAATCTCCATTTTCAGACAGGAAGAAAAAAATGTTTAATCAAACGAAGTATACATGTTCTCTATTTTGTTTTTCGATAGGTAAAGGAATACAAATGTGACAGTTCCAACTTTAGGTACACTCACAAGAAGGACTTAAAAGCACATTTCGCAGCAGTCCATGAGAACA
>MJUT01000382.1:23002-40779 GCA_002080005.1 Gigantidas platifrons
AGCTTATAAAGCATGATATAAAATAAATAATTCTATAGGATACTACCAATAATGTGTCAAGTAATATTTACACCAGTTTTCTGAGTTAAACGTTAAACAATCGATTTGATTGATTTTTTGGTGTTTAACACCACTTTCAGCAATATCATGGCGACCAGTTTAGTGGTGGTGGAAGATAGGACCACCGACCATGGGCAAGCAACTGGTAAACTTTTATCACTTGTGGCTGCGAGTCGAGTGCACCCTTTTTTGTAATTTAAAAAGCCGCTCACGAACCCACGCCGTATTGGTGATATGCTTGTATGAGTTGTCAGGTAATCCAACTACCTAACTCATTGAGCCACCCGGGCCCTACAACTACCTAACTCATTGAGCCACCCGGGCCCCTTAAAACAATCGAACGCGAAGCATGAATTGTTTAACTCGGAAAACCGTGGTATAAATGAAGCAATGTAATATCACATCTATAGTCAGTGCCGTCTTACACGTGGGCACATCTACATGTAGTCAGTACCGTCTTAAACGTGGGCACATCTACATATAGTCAGTGCCGTCTTACACGTGGGCACATCTACATATAGTCAGTGCCGTCTTACACGTGGGCACATCTACATATAGTCAGTGTCGTCTTACACGTGGGCACGATGGGCAGTTGTCCGGGGTCCACGATCATAGGGACCCATTCTAATCTAGTCAGTGCCGTCTTACGCGTGGGCACGCTGGGCAGTTGTCCGGGGCCCACGAACATAGGAAACCGTTCTGATCTATGATATGCTGTGTACGCTTGTTATTTAATGCTTAAACACTGATTATGTTGGTAGTACCAATACAATAAATATTTAAATTTGTATTCCTGTGAGTACAATTGTGTAGGTTGGGGCCCCAGTGCACTGTTTTGCCAGGGTGCCTATAATGCTGTTAAGATGGCCCTGCATCTAGGTCGTTGATTATTGCACGATTCAAATAAAACTACAGCCCAGATTTAAATCTCATATCTGCGTGTATTATTTCATAATTCAGAGCTGCTCTTGCTTACATTCTGGTATATTAACCATAAAAAGATCAAAAGAGGATAAAAATACATTCATGTTGCAGTTGGTTCGTTTTGCTTGGAATTGTAATATATTTCATGCTTTTATGACCATATTATCGCGATGACTGAACATTTCTACCTCAAGGAAACCATTTTGACAATTTCTTGAAAACGTTCACTGAATTTTATTATCACCATAAATATGTTGTATTAATAGAGGTACAATGTTCTACAAGCAGGAGATATGATCAAAAGATGTATTTCTCATCCATGTTTTGTGTGTATCAGTAAGGATTTGGAATGGTCTTTACGCGACAGATTCTACCTTCTTAGCTATTAGTCGGTTAACTACGAGTATTCGCTGACTATTTTACTATGATGTTCTTCATTATTGTGGAACGGCATCGGTGGCGTGCTCGCCTCGAGTGCGGTAGATCGTGAGTTCGAGCCCCGGTCGGGTCAAACCAAAGACTATAAAATTTATGTTTGTTGCTTCTCCGCTAAGCAAGTAATTTTAAGGAGAAAGAGCAAAGACTGGTTTGTTCGGAATCAGAATACTGTGTCCGAATGGAGCGACATTTCTCACCGCGGACTGTTGCTTCAGCGTGCTACCACTATAAAAATCCAACTCAGCGTGTTGGTCTAGAACAAAGCGGACCTCATCATCATCTCATTGAAAATCAACTTGTTCTCGCCGCAATATGGATGAAAGTTGAATTGGCGTTAAACAACAATCACTCACTCACCATCGCATTATTATGATAGTGTGTTGTACTTTTTAGTTGAATGGAACCTGTGCAGATTTTTTGATTGTTTGTTAATATTTGTAATGTAGTTGGAGATCAAATTATTAACAACTTGAGGGGAAGGTTGGAATCAGCTGGTTCAACTCCGCCAAACTTGTGTGACTGTCCCAAACCAGGACATTCATATTAGTGGTGTGGTTGGTTGTTTACAGTCTGTCAAGCACTTTTTGGCTTAATAAAATTAGGAAATCAGGAGGATTTTTAGTTAAAAATCAGGAGATTATCAGGAATTTTTTTATATAAAAAATGATAAAACCATACAAAAAACCCCCAAAAATGGCCACCATCCTCCCTGCTAAGTAAGAGCTTTTAGGCCATAATATATATATTTAAGCATGATGTTTTTAATTCCAAGTGAAGGTCATTATCAGAATATCAGAATGTAATTGGCAGGCTAAAAGGTCTTACTTAGGCCATTTTCCTCACCTCCTTTTATTGATAAGATGCTTTACATTAAAATAATTTCAGCATATTATATGGTATTTTTTTTGTGGGGAAAAAGTTCAAAATCAGGAGTTATCAGGAGTTCATCTAACAAATTCAGGAAAAAATCAGGAACAGCTCAAAATCAGGAAAAATAAGGAAAATCAGGAGTCACTTGACAGACTGTCAATTTACAATGATTTCAGGTGAGAGACGATAGTTAGTTTTGTTGCGGGGCCGTCGTGGTCGTGATCATATGGTAGCTGTATTTACAATTACCTATGCCTATCACCACTGATGTTGTGAGTTCGAATCTCGATCAGGGCTAGGTGTACAACATTTTGTGATAAAGTTTGTAAATGACTTGCGACAAGTTGGTGGTTTTCTCTGGGTCCTCCACCAATAAAGCTGACCTCCATGATATAACTGAAATATTGTTGAAAGTGGCATTAAACACCATTAAACAAACAAACATAGTTTTGTTGTTATTGGTGGAATTATTCAGTTGTTGTCAGGGTCATTGACTATTAACTTGTTCTCGCCATGATATAGCTGAAAAATCGATAAGTTGGTTTTAAACAACAATCACTCACTGGCTTATTACTTTGGGGTAAAATATTTGAAAAAATACAAAAGTAAAACGCCAGTTTCGGAGTATTGTGAAACACATTCCTTCACGTTTTCATAGTCCCATCTCCCGCGCACAGTCCGTTGTCAAACTCGCTTAGTCAGGAAACGCAGAAATATCCCAGAAAAGTTTTGTGCAATTCCGCACCGGTTAAATTTGGGGGTGGGGGCTAATAGTTTTCAAAACTGAAAGGATATTGCTACCGATCTGTGAGTATTTCTCCGGATCCCAGTCAGGTATATCTTTTTCAGAATACAATATGAATATTTTTGTGTAATTAGTTGGTATGTATTCGATAAAAACAGTTCGATTTTTGCTTGATGTCGTTGATTAATGAAATAGACCGGAGTTGTTTTCCGATTGGTTAACATGTATTTACGTCACAATGTTTAAAAAAAAACTGTTTTATGATTGGCTAAGGTCCTACGTATAAGAACAAAAATCAAAAATTTCTGCCATCTTGAGCCATATTCATAGCATACTTATATCTATCTTTATATTGTAGAAATCAGAATGTAGAAATGTCTTCTCCAGCTGTGACCATAAGAGGAACGGCTACCAAGAGGTAAGATGTTATTAATAAAATGTAAAAAATGTACAAAAAAAAAAAATCACAGGCACTCGGAAAGAACATCCCCCTTATTTTTCATTTCTGCAATTAGAATAAATGTTTTCACCTAAAAAAACATTATTTAGTCTTCAAGTGTAACTAATAACGTTAATGGTCAAGTTAACATTTTTTTTTACTAACAAAAGGCAAGAAAATAATAAACACTGGAAGAAAGAATCCCCACCACCAGGACTTTTTCAAGTAAGATAACTATTTTCTTAAATTAATATTTGACTGTTGAATGTATTTTAAATGAAATATTCACTATATTAGCTACTATAGAGGTGAAATTCCAATGTTGATCTTACCATTGGTATTGTTAGCCAAATGTTCCATTGGTAGCATTTAAACTGGATGGTTATTTATTTACCAATGGCTAGATATTCACCATTGGTGGGCCATCTGTACATATTTGATTTCATAAATTCAAGGTTCATTATAACACTTGACAAGGGTGTGTTTGACTTGCAATTAGATAAAAGGAAAAACACAAATTTATCTTAAATGAGTACAAAATGTAAAAATACAACAGCACATAGTCAACATATTTTACATGTGTTTTTGTTTGTTTGATGATGTTTAGCTTCACTTTCAATAATATTTCAGTATTTTGTGGTGGTCAATTTTATTGATGGAGGAAACCAGAGAAAACCACCGACCTGTCGCAATTCGCTGACAAACTTTATCACATAATGTTGTACTCTCAAGATTCGAACTTACAACATCAGTGATAATAGACACTGATTGCATAGGTAGTTGTGTAAATCCAATTACCGTGCAATCATGGCCATGACAGCCCATATTTTACATGGGGATGCTTTGTAAAACATTAAAAGAAATAAATATAAAAAGGATTTTGCAGAATTGACACTTTCCAATGTCATCTGGTCATGATCTTTAATGGAATTTGTAATTTTTGCTTTAATTGCTATGTACAAGTATCATTGCAATATTCAAAGAGTGTTGCCAAATGTATGCCATATTTACAATGTTTTCAAGTTCAGAGGTACCTTTTCTACATTTCCCAAGTAAATAGTGCTATATATATGCTGGGAGTGCCTAGCCGTTACCATAAACATGACATATTGTTGTGCTATTTATTTTTACAATCTTTTACTTAACACCTAATTTTGGAGATAATCATGTAAAATAGTCCACATGGGGGTATGCAGTATTTCTTTCTTTCAATAATACACCTTAAATACTAATTTATGAATATTCAGATAAAAAAAACCCAGTTATTCTAGCAATGCAAACGGAGATAATCCTTTAGTTTCATCATTGCAAATTTGTATGAAAATGACATTAAAAAAAAATATGGAATGCATTTTTCAATCCAGTCCAATTGGAAAAAAAAGTATATGACCAAATATTCTTGATTAAATACTTGTTAAATACTCACTTGAGCTAAAAAAAAAAAAAAAAAAAAAAAAAAAAGATTGTGAGCTAGACCTTATTTTACATGAAAAATCAACTTAAAAAATTGACATATTTTGACAAATTACACCAAATGATGGCTAACTTTGTTAGGTCAAATTGTACAAAACAGAGCAGTGGCGGATCCAGAAAAAAATTTGGGGGTGGTCCCAAATGAACATTGATTGGGCTGAAAAGGGTTAAAAAGACCTACGAGCCCTGCGACCTTATGAAAAAGCACGGATATGGGACAATGGCACGAAGACATTATCAAGTCACCGATGCGATACACTTTCTTTGACATGGAAGACTATTATATATAAAACTGACTTTTATTTAAGACTGATATAAAACAAGGTTTTGCAATATGAAACTACAATATATATATAGGGTAGCATATAAAAGTTCAACTAAACTATAATGTACATGCATAAGGGCAAGTCCGTTTAGTCGTGATTGTCCCATCATTCTTCGTAGGTAAGTTTTCAAGAGAGATAACTCACTGTTCGATCGCTCGCATTCGCAGCTCGTAACACCCAGAGTAGCAATGATTTTCAAGATAATAAAAATATTAGGAAAGTGTGTCTTGTAGCATATCTTGAGAGCACCAGCCACTGTTTCTGGTTTTATGTTCATCAACTCGCAAGTTTTTTTTCCACAAACGAAGCTCTGACGGTATAAAAGTCTATAAAATGTTTTATCTCCTAAAATGTTGTACATTCTACATATGCCGGTACCAACTTTAGCGCTTGGATTGCTGTTGATATATAAGGGATGAAAATCTTGCCTCCATACCACTTAATAAATCTTCAACATAAGGGATAGCGATGACACGTCTGTAATATATTTCGGGTTCCAATGGACTTAGAATATGTTTGCTAGCAGTATTTTACATATTTATGTGTTTTCTTGGTTTCATTCGGTATAATAAAACATCCATATCATGGGGTACAGGAAATATGAAAATTTATTCACCCACGAGTATCATATTCCCCTCGGGCTATGCCCTCGGGGAATATACTATTGGGCGAGTAAATTTTCATATTTCCCTCACTAGCATGCAATAAATGTATATTATTTATTGGTCAAACGCAAAAACGATATTTGTGAAGATTGTTAGGACCGATTATAGGGGGGTGGGGAGGGGGGTTCATTGCATTCTTATTTACATGAATTGAGACAAACGATTATGCTGGTTATGAGTGAACTATTGCATATTTCTTTGTTTCATCCATTCAATGGCTTTGAATTTTTTTCACAGATACATGTAGTAATTATCTATATAATCTCCAGATGATTGACATTTTTTTCAAAGAACTTAGAAAAATATTCAATCTTCATCAAATATATGCATGTAAATGCAGGCATGACTACCATGGAGAGCATATATGGAAATTTTAATTAAACAAACAATTATAATTATCTTTCAAAATAAGACGTCAACTTCTTCCTTATTTACATGTACATGTATTTTCCTTTATTATTTTCTTTGATGAGTTGGTTTGACAAGTACCAGGTAATTAGACCAGGTAAAACGCATTGATCCGTGTTCTGTCAATTTGACACCTACGGGTACATGTATTGCAATCAAAACAATTATCACAATAAAAGATTAATTTCAAGTGTTACAAATGGAATTAGCTGTACACAGAGAATAAGGGTAATAACAAAATTACCGAACACAGAGCAATCTTCCAAAGGGAAATTCAAAACTCATAAATCAATAAACAGACAAAATCAGTCAACAACCGGGATACTGGAAAACGCAATTGTCCTGACTTGGTACAGGCTTTTCTAAAGAAAAGGACACCTTCAAATGTTTTGAGGGTGGTCCGGTGCGCCGTGGGACCACCCCCTGGATCCGCCACTGCAGACCATCAATTTTTTATTAAAGAATTGATAATCAGTGATAACATATAGAAGTATAAATTACAAAAAAGGGTGCACTTGACTGCAACTGCAAGTGATAAAGTTTACCAGTTGCTTGCCCATGACCGGTGGTTCTCTCTGGGTACTCCGGCTTCTTCCACCACTAAATTTAGTCGCCATGATTGTATCAGATACAGCTGAAATATTGCTGAAAGTGGTGTTAAATACCAAAAAGAATTACAATGAAAAAAAAAAATCAATTCACTACACTGTCTTTTTTTTTCATTCAAAGGGAGGTAATTCCAACTTTAAGGTCATAGTTATTTTTTCCTTAAATATCAACATGTAGTCTTTATTCTTCAAAATTGATAAAAACAAATTTTTCTATACAGTTTATCTTAAGAGAAAGATCACATCAAATGTTATCAAATTAGTTCTCAAAAATGTTCAGACAAAAAAATAAATAACAGCATCAAATTAGTTCTCAAAAATGTTCAGACAAAAAAAATAAATAACAGCAATTCTTGTAATACAAAGGGAGATAATCCATTATTTTGACCATTGCAGATTTGTGAAACATTTACATTGTTAGAAATAATGCCGTTTTTTTGGTTCATTCCAAATATTCAAAATGTTACTATCAGTTATCTTGTTTGAATGTTAAATAATCAATTGAGCTTATAAAATTTTTGGTCCAATCTTTTTTTTTAATGTAAAAAATGAAAATTTTTGATGAAATACACGAAATGAGAGTTAACATTTGTTAGGTGATGACAAATGTCAGAATGTACAAAACCATGCATAACTTTATAGATAAAATATGTAACATAAAGAAGCATATATTAATTTTCATCTTCTTATCATGTTGATTGCAAAAAAAATGCAACATCAAAAGTTCATTTAATTGATTTATTTATTGTACAAAGGGAGGTCATTTGACATAGCAATTTTTTTTATATCACTTCATATGAAAATAATATTTCTGATAGTATATTTATTGATACCCACTAAATCATGACAATTGTGACCATAGTCAGTAGTTACACTAAATCTCAAAATCTCTACCTGGAATAATTTACATTTAATAGTGAACAATGCTGATGAAGCCAATATGTACAAACATTAGAACAACAATAATTGACATCATTTATATATTATACTACCATATTAGAAGTGTGTCTTAGTTGTAGGTTTTTCATCTTATCTATATCACGTCAAGGCCAATATGTGATCAGTACAAAATGGACAAGTCACAAATAAAGTACTCCTTATTTTGTTAGATACCATAACTCCAAACCTGGATTCTCTTTAGCTTCCATAAACCTTGTGTACAAATATTATAAAAACCCACAATAGCATTGATTAAAGAATCGATCCAACAGATGGACAGTGATAACTATAGCCATCTCACATTGCAACACTATTTGGTGGCAATCTGTAAACTATGTGCACATGTTCAATATATATTTTAATGGTTTTATTTGTGATTTTGAGTCCACTTACAAATCATATTTACATAGTTTTCGATGTATTCTCAATGTGTTTACATTGCATTCAGTGGAAAAAATAGGCACTCGCCCGCTCGCCAATGCGAATATTTCAATTTTTGGGCAAGTAAAATATGTTTTGAACTCGCCCATTCTGGCGAGTAATTTTGGTTTTGAGACGTCCCCTAATTATTCAATGTTGATCGATTCTTCAACTAAGGATAGGAAAGCATTAATGTAAAACGACCAAATGATACAGATTTTTTAATATAGAATAGCGAATCTGATTGGTTGACAGTAGAATCTTCGAATAATCAGATATGTTGTGACTTGAGTGTAACACTTGAAAAATCTGTACATGGAGCTAAATTAGCAGACAAGAAAATAAGTTGTCTCTTATATGCTGATGACTTGGTTTTAATATCCGATGCAAAGACTGGGCTTGAGGAACAGCTTAATATCCTGCAAAATTATTGTCAGACCTGGTGCCTTAATATCAACACTGATAAAACTAAAATTATAATATTCAATAAAACAGGTCCCTTATTATCTGATAATTTTTGGATTAATGGTGCCAAGATAAGCTGTGTTAATAAATATAAATACTTAGGCATAATAATGTCTACTTCTGGTAAATTCAGTGAAGCAAAATATGCACTATATAAGAAAGCTTTAAAGGCCTCATTTAAATTAAGAAAAGATTTGTCAGGTTTGAATCCCTCAATACATACCCAGTTACACTTATTTGATCATACTGTAAAACCCATTGTACTTTATGGGAGTGAAATCTGGGGTACACTTAACTTATCAGACAAACAGAAAAAATTGGATCTATATGACATTTTCAACGACTGGGATTGTGAAAAGCTTAATATTAAATTTTGTAAATTTGTTTTAGTTGTTAATAAAAAAACAACCAATATGGGGGTAGTTACAGAGCTGGGAAGATTTTCACTATTTATTTCCTTGGTAACCTCCCTCTTCCTATATTGGCACCCACTAGAAAACAAACCCAGCAATATTATGAAAAGTGAATATGAGGAATGTATAAGTCTTCACAATAATAAAACCCTTAGCTGGTACCCCACAATACAATTTTGTGCTACCAAGCTTAAAATAAATTTAACTTCATGTAAAATGTGGAGTGAACATAAATTGAAAAGACTTGTTAAAAATTCTCTTAGAGAATTTTTTTTACAGTACTGGGAAGAGTGTAAAACTAATGGTTTAAATTCTGGTAAGTTAACACTGTTTTACAAATTAAAGGATTGTTTCAGAAGAGAGTCATATTTAGATACTCTCAATTTTAAGCAGCGAAGTCTTATCACAAAATTTAGAATAAGTGCTCATCAGCTTCGCATTGAAACAGGTAGCATATAAGAAAAAGAAAAACAAAGATGGTAAAATTTCACAATTAGCTAGAGAAGAAAGAATTTGTATGCATTGTAATATGTCTAAAATAGAAGATGAATTTCATTTTCTTTTAGTGTGTCCATTGTACAATTGTGATAGGTTAAACTTTTTTTGTGACATTACTACAGCATGTAATAATTTTTATTTATTAAGTGATAAAGACAAAGTTTTTTGGATTCTAAATAATGAAGAGTAAAATATCCTGGTTCGTCTGTACAACTACATTAGTAATTGCTTTCTGGTGAGAAATACTCATTCATTAAATAGTGAAAATTAATACATATAGTCTGATACACTGGTTGACTGCAGCATCAATACTGTTACTGTGCTATATATATGGAAATTATATTATATTATACGTAATGGTTGTTTGTGTTTAACGATATGTTGTATGCCCTCAGGGGCCCCTTCTTTTGGGCTAATAAAATATTACTTTATACTTACTGTTGTAAGAAATGGTTGTAGAAAACAAAGATGAAGGTCATGGATTAATGGATTCAGAATATTCACGATGTCACTGTTAAAGTATGTGACGATTGTAAATCAAAATGGTGAAAGTTCAAAATCTACCAAGCGTAAAACAACTCATCATCAACAAGAAAAAATAAAAGATTAAGAATACGAAAAGAATCGAACAAGAAAATTTGACTACCCGGAGGAAACCACTCACCCCCCGCAAGTTACATAAAACTTTTTGTAATTTACAAAGCCGGGCTTGAACCCACGCCGTATCGGTGATAGACTTGTATGAGTTGTTAGATCCAGCGACCTAACTCATTGAGCCACCCAGGCCAAAAAAAAAAAAAAAAAAAAAAATTGGGAAAGTGGATTCTGATCTGGACGAGTAGTTCTTAAATGTCGCTCGGCGAGTGCCTTCAAAAATCGACTTTTCACACTGTCCATAAAACAATGCAATTATCTCTCAAAATTACAAGTTTCATGATACAAGTAGTGTAGCATGCAACTTTTGATCCTTCCAGTCAAATGCCAGTTGCATGCAACTTTTGTATCATTCATAATACGGTATTTACATTATATCATACACACTCAAAAAGTTGGATGCGACTCATACAAGCCTATCACCAATATGACGTGGTTTCGCGCTCGGCTTTGTGTATTACACAAAATTTGCACGCGACTCGCAGCCGCAAGTGATAAAGTTTACCATTTGCTTGCCCATGGTCGGTGGTTCTCTCCGGGTACTCCGTCTTCTTCCACCACTAAAACTGGTTGCCATGATATAGCTGAAATATTGCTGAAAGTGGCATTAAACACAATAAATCAAATCATTAAACTTGTAGAGCTGTGTAACAGGGCCTTAAATCTATAATTTGCTCTGTTCAAATTATACTGATATTTCCTTTAATAATTTCCACAAAAAGCCCTAAGTCAATTTATTTTAAAACTTTTAAAATAAATTGAGAGATGGGCTTTTTGTATGCGATCGGCGGTGTTTTATTATTATACATATCATGTTCATTACTAAAAAATTGCGTAATGGCATTTTTTTTATTTAATATAATTTTAACATATATATATATATTATTACGCTACAATTACAAAAATCACACACAAATAAGTCTCATTAACAGAATCCGAAACAAAATGTGATCGATTAATTAACACCAAAAATTGTCAAGTTACAAAATGTACGGGTAATTAATGATCAGTGAATGCAAATGCTCATATTAATTAAAAAAGATGTGTTTATGTAAGACATAATAGTGTCCTGTGAAATTGTGTCCGGTTGTGTTATATTTGTAATGAAAAACCTTACACAGACCAAACGAAGTGTCATCGCTGTGCTTTATTCCTTCCTCAGACTTTATCATAGGAGACAATTGTAAGGGCGAACACTATTTAAAGGGGCATTAGCTATGATTTTGACCAAAATAAATGCATGCTTTGGAAATTGCTAAATAGCTTTAAAATGATGAAATAAAGGTAAATATTTCACATTAAACAGCTTATCGAACCACTTTCCGCCTTTTGAGAACGAAAATTACCATCGATTACTTATTTGCTTGCAAGCAAATAATTGTTAAATATTCGTTATATACAGTCATACCAGGGGAGACAGATCTTGTACGATTATTTAAAAGAATAAAGATATTTATGTAGTAAAGGGCAGAAATTTACCCAGGTTCTTTTTTTTCCGCTGATCGATGACTATCGCGAATAAAGCGAAATTAGGTACCCACAAAAAAAAACTATTTATAAAGTATTTACATTTTTTGCATTATTTGCATGCGACTCATACAATGTGACGTGGGTTCGCACCCGGCTTTGTAAATTACAAAAAAGGGTGCACTCGACTTGCAGCCGTGAGTGATAAAGTTTACCAGTTGCTTGCCCATGGTCGGTGGTTCTCTCCGGCTTCTTCCACCACTAAAACTGGTCGCCATGATATACATGTAGCTGAAATATTGCTGAAAGTGGCGTTAAACACAATATTATAAATCAAATAATGAAACTAGTAACCTTAAATCTATAATTCGCTATGTTCAAATTAAACTGATATCCTTTCAATAATTTCCTCGTTTGGATCTAGGCATAACTTTAGCAAAACCATTAAAATTAATTCTTACTCCAGCACATCTTGGAATAAGGAATTTAAATCCTGAACATTTTTTTTTTAATTTGCTCTTAGACAATGTGTAAAGATGAACTTTAAATGACAATCCCCAATTCATTTATATACAATGTAGGTCATTTTCAGATGTAATACTATCATGATTGCTCAAAAGGTACATCGTATCATGATTTTCTGCCCTAAAATGAATGTGTCAACAATGTAAGGCAAGGTTTTGTTTCTGTCTGTGTCAATTTGTACTTTTTAACATAATTTTAATAAGGGAGATAACTCTTAGTGTGTTTCAGTATGTTCCGTTTCTAATTTCTAGTACAAATGAGACTTCTTTATGAACTTCATGTAAATTATAAAACTAGTATTTATCAAATAATATAATAATATATGTTTCAGGTTTGACTATATTTTCTTTTTTTCAGTTTGACTAAATTAACGGGATGAAAAATGATAGAAAATGTTAGTTTTTCTAACTTCCTTTGAGCAATTTTACTCCATTTCATATTGATTTAACAACTGAATGAGTGAAAACAAAATACTTTGAAACCATTGCTAATTCTTAAAAATATATTTAAGACATTTGAAACACTTAAATGAAAATTTTAGAGTCCTTTTCTATTGAAAAAAAAATGCAATAATTTAGGTAAAAATGACAAAATTCCTCAGTCATATTTTAATTTGGTTACCATGGTAACTGTGAAAAAAGACCCAGTTGCAGAATTTAAGAATAAGTGGTACACATACATGATTTTACTTTTTCATCTGTTCAAAACTTAACACACCTTAAGAGCTATTCACACTTTTAGAGGCGTTATATTCACAGTATTTCTGAAAACTGCAAATGAAAGGCAAATATCGTGGAATTTTTGGATTAAATATTTTCACTTAACATGTCACTTAATTTTAACTAAAATCAACTGCATAACATTAAAAATCCGCTCAAAAGCAGATTTTAAGAGTAAATCGCAAACTATTTGACAGCAGATAATTCTGTTTTCCTGTACAGTAATGAAAATGATATGCGCGTGACACAAGATTTGAACTCTTTCGGGGAGATCATCACTAATGCGCACTGTTCAGTTGATGAAAAAAATGTCGGATGCAAGTAAAAAAAATTTCCGTGTGTACCACATAAGAACAATTGCACCAAAAAAAAAAAAAGATGGTTCACACGACATGAAACAGACAGATTGCCCAATAATCATTGTCAGGAATGTTTATCTTTTCGTCACAAGGTCATGATCGGCAATCATCGGAACAAAACAACCGGAAGTTAATCAGTCTCCACAACAATGGCGAGGATTTGCAGATTTCTAATTGTTGGGAACATATTTAGACTTGAAACATGCATGAATAGCTTAGTAAAGGTACCGCCGTATTCCAAATTGAATTTTCAGGGGAAAATTTCTTCACCGAAAACTGGTGTAATATTACTTTAAGACTAACATTAGTGAAATCTGAAAATACTTGAACAAATCAGATTTATTTATTGTCAAAGAGTTTGGTCTTAGGTTTTTAAAAATCAATTTGTTTTATTTAGAGAGAAAATTCAGATTTTTCACAAAAAAACAAAACTAGAAAGAAAAAGTATGGGAAAATGTCACTTCTGGTAGATGGATTTATTTATTATAATATTAGCATGTATACAAAATTTCATAAAAATCCATTGAAATGTCATGTGGATTGTACTATATGACTTTTGCATGGTTCTATCAGAGACTGAGTGTTAAAATCTATTAAAAATTGTGTTGCATCATGAATAAGCGGAAACTTTGCAACCCATTATTAGTAGAGTATGATGTCTATGTGAAAAAAAAACATATTATATACAGTCAAAGAAATTAGGAAACAGAAATCACAGGACAATCGGACCAGTGAATGCCTAAGATTTACTGGTCCGAACAGAATTTCACTGGTTCGACAAAAAAATCTGAAAACTGCAGTGTCTATTGGATAATTATGAAATCGAAAACCCCAGAGAAGTTCGAGAAATTACTTCCGAATGATTATTGTTTAAAAATAATGGAAGTTTTTGCAGTAGCACTATTGATTTAACAAAAAGGGCTAAAATAGTTCTTTTTGCGATGAAATCATATACTAGTTCACTATTAAATTTACCAGTAAAAGTATACGTAGCAAATAACCTTTTCGATTCATTAGTGAAACCTATTGCATTATATAATTTAGAAGTGACATTTTATAGAGCTTTACACACTTGTAGTACACTACCTGCAGATGTGCATAAAGGAATATGGTTGCTGTCCAAAATTTAAAAGGGGAGATAATTCAACTTATACTTTCACGAAAAAGGGGGCATGTACCTTGTCAGCGTAACTCCTCCTAAACAGCTTATTGGATTTTTATGAAACTTTACACACTTGTAGTACACTACCTGCAGATGTGCTTGAAGGAATATGGTTGCTGTCCAAAATTTAAAAGGGGAGATAATTCAACTTATACTTTCACGAAAATGGGGTGGGGGCATGTACCTTGTAAGTGCAACTCCTCCTAAACGTCTGATTAGATTTTTATGAAACTTTACACACTTGTAGTACACTACCTGCAGATGTGCATGAAGGAATATGGTTGCTGTCCAAAATTTAAAAGGGAAGATAATTCAACTTATACTTTCACGAAAAAGAGGGGGTACATGTACCTTGTAAGCGCAACTCCTCCTAAACGGCTTATTGGATTTTTATGAAACTTTACACACTTGTCGTACACTACCTGCAGATGTTCATGAAGGAATATGGTTGCTGTCCAAAGTTTAAAAGGGGAGATAATTCAACTTATACTTTCACGAAAAGGGGGGGGGGGGCATGTACCTTGTAAGCGCAACTTCTACTAAACTGCAAGCGGGGGGTATCACTCATTGAGGTCACTCACAGTTCTAGTTGTTTTTGGTTCATTTTTTGCTGTTAATTTAAATAGAATATTGAAGGACACTAAGAAATTTTGATACAAACAAATTGCCATATCGAGTCCATCCTTTGAGTTTGACAAGTATTATAATGAACCGTAATACTTAGTGAAATAATAAAAACAATGATTTTTATAAAAAATAATGATCATAATTAATATTGATCATAAATTCAATCCAATAACACAAATTTATGATTTATTTTAAAGACAAAAAATGAAGGAAGTGAAGCGATTAGGGTTATGGTGTTTAACGCCACTTTCAACAACATTTCAGTTATATCGTGGTGGTCAGTTTTATTGTCGGGGAAAACCAAAGTACCCTGAGAAAACCACCAACATACCACAAGTCACTGACAAACTTTATCACATCGAGTACACCTCACCAAGAGTGGGAATCGAACTCACAATGTTGGTGATGATAAGCACTGATTGCATAAGTAGTTGCAAATCCAACTACTAAAGTCTGTTTCTTTTTAATACATGTAGTTTAGTTGAAGCGAATTCAGTATACTACCATCATTTTTCATATACAATGTATATTTTTCTTTGCGGCTGCGAATCGAGTGCACCCTTTTTGTAATTTACAAAGCCAGGCGTGAACCCACGCCGTATTGGTGATAGGCTTGTATGAGTTGTTAGGTAATCCAGCTACCTAACTGATTGAGCCACCCGCGCCGTTTCACTATCAATATGATCAGAGAGAGTGACTTTGTGACTTAGTTCAATAAAACACATTAGACTTTGCTGTTTTAATTATTTTATTAACACACTTATAATATTATGAAGCTTACAATTCGGGTTCATTTTGGTTGCTAGTCAAGTTGAATTTATACCTCTAGCAAAGTTTGTTGTAATGTTTTCGGTGTTTCATGCTGGAACATATTTTTTGTGGAATCTTGATATTTTGTTTTAAGTAAAAATTAAAAGTAAATAGCACAACATGATATTTATAGTGTAAGATAAAGACTCCGAGGAAAAATACAGCATTATTTAATTTGAAAATGCAGAAAAAGTACGTCTGAACCTGAAAATATTCACCCCCTCCAAAACAATAATCAAAAAATCAAAAACATTCATCTATGACCATCCAATCATATGAATCTATTTGACCAATCGAACAACAGATCATGGCTTGTTCTAGATTTTGATAACTAAAGAGTTAGTAGCCTCATCACTGATTGATCAGTTGAAAATATGACCCCTGACATGACCCCATACAGGATGTTCACATAATTAAGGGACATATACAAAAATGTATCTCAGAAACTACAAATGTCTAAGATCTCAAACTCACACTTGTATTTTATCCCTTTACACCTACATTTAAAATTTTATTTCTGTATAATGTATTAAAAAATTGAATGAAAAAAATATATGATTATCATAAAAACCAAAAACGTGTAGATCTGACAAATAAACATCCAGCAGACTCACGAATTGTTGTTTATTTTGCATACAATGTATATACATTAATATCTAAATAATCCTGCATACATGTACCTTAGGGGTCAACTTCTGGGATTTTAAAAGACTTATACATACCAGACATTGGTTCACTAAAACCTTTTTTTTTTTTAGCTCACCTGACTCAAAGGGTCATGTGAGCTGTTGTCACCAATGAGCATTCGTCGTCTGTCGTCTGTCTGTCCGTCCATCCGTTAACTTTTCACATTTTAATCAACTCCTCTGAAGCCACAGGGCCAATTTGAACCAAACTTTGGTGGAATGGTCCTTGGATGACCCCCTTCCAAAATTGTGTCCGGTGATCCCGACTTCCAACCAAGATGGCCGCCAAGCTAAAAATAGAAAAAAGGGGAATGACATTTTAATTGTTCATTGCTGCTTTAGTATAAGTCAAAATGTAGTTTAACATATATTCCGGGTATTTCTGTAAACAATTTCTTTCAGTTGATTTATACCAATTATGCAAATTAGGCATATTTTGATAAAAGATCACATTTGAATCTTTTCCTCTGAAACCGCTGAACCAAAATTGGCAGAGATGGTCCCTGGGTGGGTCCCTTTTAAAATTGTGTCCGACAGCTCTGCCCTCCATTCAAGATGACTGCTGTTACTAAAAATAGAAATTTCTTCAATTGTCCATTGTTGCTTTAGTACAAGTCAAAATGAGCTAACATTTTAACTGCAGCTACATGGAAATGATTAGTTTAACTATATTCCGGATTTTTCTGTGAAATTTTTCTTTCAGCCGATTTATACCGATTATGCAAATTAGGCATATTTTGATAAAAGATCACATTTAAATCTTATCCTCTCAAATTGCTAAACCAAATTACACCAAGCCTGGCAGGGATGGTCCTTGGGTGGGTCCCTTTCAAAATTATGTCTGACAGACCCACCCTCCATTCCATGCACTCTGTTTTATTCTTTAGAGCTAATTTTAAAATTCCAAACCATTGCAATAACTACATGAGAAAAGATCCAGAAAACAAAATTTGAGGCACCACCTGTTTGACAGCAAACCACCCACATGGCCTTCCTTGCAACCCAGGTGTTAAATTCTTTTTGCATAATATGAAACAATATTGATGATGAATTTCATTTCTTTTCTGATGTGAAAGA
>MJUT01000382.1:53346-66799 GCA_002080005.1 Gigantidas platifrons
TTTTTTTTGTCAACTGAACAGTATGTGTTGTTTGATATTTTTCAGCCATATCTATCAAGGACATATCCTTAGAGTTTGCTGTTTATATACAATGATAAAAAAACCTCACACCTCAACATGCATGTGAGACGACCTCTTCCCTAAATTTGAAACTTGTGTGCTGTAAATTTCAACTATATATTAGTATTATTGTCGTAAAGGGTCCGTTGCCTCCAAGTCGCGTTTTCTATAAATCGTAAAGGTGCCGTTACGAACCTTTTCCATTAAAAATCTAATTTAATGGGCTTTAATGGATTATTAACTGAAGACTGGGTTAGGAGTTGGTGCATTTAGGTTTCTTATTTTAATAATTGTCAACATTTGACAGTAAAAGGTGGAAAAAAGCAAATATTCATAAAAGATATGTCCGAAATTTCACTTTACATTGACAGTCATCTCGTTGGAAAGCGAGCGAAACGCATTTTCAGCAGACGTATGTGAATGGTTTTTGGTTTTAGATTGAATCATACATCAGAGAGTTCCGTGAGAGCAAAATATACGATATATTTACCTTCCTTCCTGGCAGCTATCCATTATTATGTGACTTTCCCACTTGCTGACATCCTTTTCATCACAAAGGATCCGTTACTTGTTCCCCAAGAATCGCGTAACGTCGATGTTCATCCCGAAGGTTCCGATATGGATATACACCGTGACAAGGTAACAGCAACAATCAACAATGCATGCAGTTAATAATTTACAATACACAATATAGAATTTCATACTCAAAGGGAAATAACTCGAGTATACAATAACAGTCAGAAATCTCATATATTCAGTTATTGATAAGTAATTAACATTGATTAGGTTTTATCGACAAGTTGGCTGATATGAGATCTACAATTTTTTTAAATAAATTAGTTGCTATCTAAAAGTGTTACAAGTGTAAGATGTTGCCAGATTTATTACCCCTTAATCTAATTTAAATACTTAAAGAATTCATTTGAGAATATTTTTTTTATTAGCATGTAGTAGGTAATCATAGTATAAATATGAGATTGATGACATTATATATACATGTAATATATTTATAAAACAACCTAAATTATAAATAGAATATCAATAAGTTATTCTAGTACTGTGAGAGGTAAAGTACCGATATTTACAATACCAGTTGCTTGCCTATAATCGGTGGTTCTTTCCAGGTACTCCGGCTTCCTCCACCACTAAATCTGGTCGCCATGATATAGCTGAAATATTGCTCAAAATGGCGTTAAAACACCAAAAATCAAATCAAAATCATTTAGTATGTGTAAGGTAATAATCTTATACAAGGCATGTAGCACATGTTTTTGACATAAATATTAAAAAACAAATCAGGTTATATATTGGGGAAAATTGTTTATCACAAGTTCTTTTTCATTAAGAATGCACACAAATGATGAAATATTACCGATGGTCACAGGGACAAGCGTACGTATTTCTACCAGCGTGACAGTTTAAAAAAGAGGACCCTTTTACCTGTTAAAGCCCGTAGGAATTTTTACACGGTTTTGCATGGTTATATATACATGTGTATAAATTGTAGAACAATTAATTTATCCTTTATTAACACCGAATGCAAAAGATCTATGTAAGACAGCTTCGGGGTGTAATGGTTAGCGTGCTTGCCTCGAGTACGGTAGACCGCTGTCGGGTAACTAATATGGTATTTGATGCCCACTATGAGTCGTTAAGGAGCAAGAGCAAAGAATGGTTGGTTCTTTGAAGGATAAACTTTCAGGGTGGAATGGCATGTCTAAATGTGGATTGTTTTGTTTCCTGAGCTAGTATGATGCTAATTCTAACATGACGTCCTTCTTTCGCGTTGCAAAAAACAAGCGATTTATCAATTAGGTATAATCTCATTAGCACATGCGCCGGTGCATGTGACTGACTTTCCCTTCGTAAATGTACATGTTGATGAATTATCGTCTGCTTGAATTTGGCAGCATAAATTGTGTGCGACATATTCCGCAAACGTAAATATAAATAACTGTCTTCGTATCAAAGTGTACTACCGTATTTGTACTCTTAGACATATCAGAATCGAAATAAATCATGGAAGCCAGAATGTGTTTTGAGTTTTAACATGGGTTGGTGGATATTAGTAACTTGTATCCCTCGCCTCTGGCTTAGGATGCAATACTAATATCAATATGTTAAAACTCAAAGCACATTGTGGCTTCCATGATTTATTTCTTGAATAAAAAAAAACAAACAAACCAAACACGTGTTGGAACAGGAATCAAATGTACCTTTTGCTAGACATGTTATAGCTGAACAATTGTTCACTTGCAGATAGAAAACCAATATCCCCTCATCAACTACCAGCTTGCATTGCTTTGGGATTGGAATTGTCCTGTTCAGACCATGCATCTTCAAATGAATAATAGTATATGTACATTTTCATATCTCTTAAAAAGAAAGTGAATTGTGTGATAAGTCTACAGTTTTTCACCCTACTACACTGGAGGTGAACACCATGAATACTTACACCACCGATGTGGTTAAGGTCTTACAGACCACCGTGAAGCTTAAACTGTCATGGAGGCTCCTTCACAATAAGAAACAATGGGGCAACATCCAACAAGGTCTAAAACATTATACGCAATAAAGCAGAAACCTCGCCAACGAAACAACAGAAATATACACATAATAATATCAGCAATGTTATCTTAATAACAGTTAATAAAACTCCATCGATTTTGTTGAAAAAACCCACTCATTAAAAAATAAAAATTGCTTCGGGATTAGGGTGAGTGAATGAGTGATTGTTGTTTAACGCCAATTCAGCCATTTTTCAGCTATACATTGTATCATGGCCAATACAAGTTAATTTTCAATGAGATGAAGATGAGTCCGTTTTGTTCTAGACCAACACTCTTGAGTTGGATTTTTGTAGCTCACTGAAACAACAGTCCGCGGGTAGACATGTCGCTCCACTTGGACACATTATTCTGATTCCGAGTCGACCAGTCTTTGCACTTTCTCTTTAATGCTGAGTGCTTAGCGGAGAAGTAACAAATACCAATTTTATAGTCTTTGGTTTTGACCAAACCGAGGCTCGAACCCACGATCTAGCGAACTCGAGGCGAGCACGCTAACCATTACGCCACCGATGCGGGATTATGGTCCCCGAAACTTGAGCTTCATCAGTTTTACAGTAGATCCGACACTGTCCAAATGTATTTAGATATTATATATAACCTCAACCTTTACAAATTCCAAGAATGTTATTAACATTTAATTTTTATTTTTATTTTACAATGTATAACATATAACACAGAGAAGAGCAGCCCGTGGTTATTATAAACATACAACTAGTTTTAACATCATATCTAAGAATATTGTCATGTCGAAACTTCCTAATCCTCGTACATACATGTATGTACTGAATTTGTATTTTTACATCCATTTCAAACTATGCACATTTAACCTGTATGTGGGCAAATAAGGTTCTCACTAGATGGGTTTTTTTTCATGGAAAAGTCTCATAAACCACACATAATTATTGTTATATAAAACGATCGTTATTTCAAAAGTGAGGAAAAGAGAAGTCTGAGAGATAGGGTACACCAGTTTGTATATAAGATAATCCAGACATGCTACCTAAAAGTTACCTGTATAGAGGTCAATTGTACTTTTATTGTCATGTGTAATAATTACAATGTATGTAAATATGTTTCATTTATTCAGTCTATTTATGTAAATGTGTTTCATTCATTCAGTTCGTCATCATGTATTGTGTATTTTATTGTCTGCCTCTTGTAACAGTGTATACTGTCAGAGTGTAATAAAAGTCTATATCAATAAATCTGGTTTAGAGTATATCTTTTTTTATTGTTAATAATTCGTCTTTTAATATTGTTTCCTTTTACATTAATATTGTGTCGTTTTGTTTTAAATTAAAAGTTAATTAATGTTGCGAATTAAAAGTTACATCGTTCGCACGTAGACTCTGTTTGATGCACGTTACAATTCGCATTAAAATGGACGTTCGGACAAGAATACGTTTCGAATGCGCATTAAACTAATTCGAATCCGATAATGCGAATCGAATTCGAAGTACGTGTGAACGCAGTATAACATTTAATACTTTTTAAAATTATTGTTCGGTTAATTATCTTTTTATATGACTACTTTTCATTTTTATCAACATTTTGGTTCCTTCCTGTTAATTCTATAAGATTAATTTTATTTCTTATACAACTCCTAAAGAAATATCAATCATATTATCATTATTTAAGCTAATAGTAATACGACCGATTTTTTAACTGTCTTTGTATTTTTAGTTGAAATTTGACCCAAGTTATGCTAAATATATAGAAATATGAATTGTGTTAATTAATTTTCATTAAAAAAATATGATTTCTATTAATTTCTTATCTTATTTGTACACCATTAAAAATGACAATGTGACTTTCTGTCCAATAAAGTTGGAAATTTACTTTAAAATAATTTTTTTTCAAATTACAAATTGTGACTTTTGTCCTGTGACTATTTGTCCTATTTGTCGAAAAATGTCAGTTGTGACTTTTTGTCAGTGACTTTTTGTCTGTGACTTTTTGACTGTCGCTTTTTGTCAGTGACTTTTTGTCTGTGAATATCACTGAATGATGAAAAATATAATTGAAATACTCATCTCAAATTTCACGATTCATATGATGGATTCTAGAGAAAATGTTTTTTTTTTGCCTGCTATATAATACAAGTTTGATGCTATGTTGATATAAAATGTACCTATGCATGTCAGGTTATTAAATACAAAATACAATTATAAACATTTTCATTTCATGAAAAAATGGGTGCCTTATTATATCTTAAAATATAAAAATATGTTTATAGAGAAAGAAAAAAATCATCGATTAGTGACTTTGTTTTTTATAGTATTCAATTGCTAACATATTTAACTCGAATGAACAAATGTTAAAAATGTTGTCTTTTAAAAAATCTTTCTAATCACAAAAGGTGGGTATGATCTAAAGTGATTTTGTATAGTTTTTATTTCCTTTAAAATCGATCAAGAGATGGTTAAATGAATGTGTTTACATATTTTTAAATACTTTCAAAGTGATTTTTTCATACATAGATATAGGATGCCTCGATGCTACACTCGAGCTATGGCGTCAGTTATATAGTGATTCATCCATGCATAGATATGACACGTCTCTAATAAATTTAAATTGAATGCAGGTTTATCAAGGGTCTCAAAGGACCATAAGGGGCATTTTAATCAGCACAGAGGGCCTGATCGCTACATCCGGGTCTTTCATCTACGTTTCCGCATCAACCACTACAGTCGAAAAACCCGGCTTCAACAGCATGGCATTAGAGCCAGATGGCCATATTTCGGAGAGATATTGACGCCGTTACACAGAAGAGAAAGAGTCCGTTGGTGCAACATATCAAGGGGCTGGACATTTCGAAACTGGCGCAGAATTTGGTTTAGGGACGAGTCCCGTTTTCTCCTGCAGAAACGAGATTGCAGACTACGGGTATACAAGCGCCGGAATGAACGTTTCTCTCCCTCCTGTGTTCAGGAAGTGGATAGCTACGGTGGATGTAGTGTCATGATGTGGGGGGCGATCTCAAATGATAACAAAGCAGAACTCGTGCATCTCCCGAGCAATTTGACCGCTGTAAGGTAGAGAGACGATATTCTCCAACCTGCTTTCATGCACGTAATTAACCAACAGAGGAAGTTATTCCAACAGGACAATGCTAGGCCACACACCGCGCGTTCATCAATGAACTACGTCGAGCAGAATAACATCAGTGTGCTACCATGACCTTCCAACTCGCCGGATTTAAATCCGAATGAACACCTTTGAAACCATTTGAATAAAGTGTGCGCCAGCGTCAACCTCCACCTCAAACCCTCGATCAAATCTGATAATTGCTGCAACAGGAATGACGAACAATACCACGAAATAATGTTAGAAAATTGATTGAGTCTATGCCGAAGGAGGTGTAGAGCAGTGTTGGCCGGGCGTTGTGGTCATGCCCGATACCACATTTAACGTGACCGGACGTGTGCTGAAGTGTGATAAACTGACTTTCATACACTAATAATTGAAGAATGGACTGCTAATTTTACAATAAAAAAACATTCTGAGTCAATATCTATAAGTGAAACTGAACATTTTGGATTTAAAGTGCATGTATTAAAATACCTAAAACACCTTATGTGGTTTGTTGTGCAGAGTGTAGTATGCTGTTTGTTACGTCAGGAATACATATTGTTATGTTTTCCCCCGTTCCCGATTCGATTTGATTTGATTTGATTTTTGGTGTTTTAATCCCACTTTCAACAATATTTCAGCTATAACATGGCGACCAGTTTTAGTGGTGGAGGAAGCAGGAGTACCCAGAGAGAACCACCGACCCTGGGCAAGCAACTGGTAAACTTTATCACTTCCGGATGTGAGTCGAGTGCACCTTTTTTTATAATTTATAAAGCCGGGCGCGAACCCACGCCGTATTGGTGATAGGCTTGTATGAGTTATTAGATCCAACGACCTAACTCGTTCGAGGCGAGTATATAATCATATTTCCCGAACATGTTGTATTTATACATCAATGTTATGTATACAAAACATGCTAAATTTACACATAAACAATCAAAAACATTGGATGTTTTGGTTGAATTTGATATTTGGTGTCTACAGGACAGTTCATGCTAGATAAGTGTCTGTTTGGCTTTACTCTAAATAAGACGCAGGGTACCAGGGTACTTTATATACGTCCAGTAGTCATATAATACAATTGTGTATACGTACATACCCATATAGGCAGTACATGTACTAACAACTTTACTAAATTGATACCGAGTCAACCAAATTATTACGGATTTTTTTTTGCGCTCAAAATAAAGAAAATATCAAATGCCTCCCTATGGTAACCATTTTAAAACTTATTTTTTACGAGCCAAAACAAGATATGAAAATAATTGTGTGAATTGCATCAAAAGAAAGACAAATCTAGTTAAAAATGATATTAGTCCTGCAAATAAATGGGGAATTATAAGGTAGAAGCTAGTATAGAGGCTAGGCTTAAGGTTATGGTGTTTGACGCCACTTTCAATAATATTTCAGTTATATTGTGGCGATCAGTTTTATTTGTGGAGAAAACCGGAGGACTCGGAGAAAACCACTGACCTGAATCAAGTTTCTGACAAACTTAATGTTGTGTATAGTACACCTCGCCATGAATGGGATTCGAACTCACTACATTAGTGGTGATAGACACTGATTGCACAGGTAGTTGTAAATCCAATTATCATACGATCACGATCACGACAGTTCCAGCTCGAGTGCGGTAGATCGTGAGTTCAAGTCCTAGTCGCGTCAAACCAAAGATTATGAAAAAGATATTTGCTGATTATCCGCTAAAAACACAGCATTAAGGCATAGAAATAGAAATAAGTTTATTAACCAAATCAGGGCCCCAGGGGGCATATACAATTAACAATTATGATTGATACACAACAATACATCAAACCAAATATTCACAGTGAAATATCAATAATTGTGGTGCAGGCAGACTCGGGCAGTAACAGAGATATATGCACATAAACATACTCGCATACATATATATATATATGCATATACACACGCACGCACGCACACACGCACGCACGCATGCACGCACGTTTGTTCAGAATGAGGACACTGTATCCATATTAAGCGATATATCTACCCGTAAACGGTAGTTTCATTGGACTAACACTGTATAAATACAACTTGAACGACATTCGTAGTCACAATTTAGTGGTGATAGGCATTGATTACATTATGATTGATTGATTTTTGGTGCTTAACGCCACTTTCAGCAATACTTCAGCTATATCATGGTACCCGGAGAGACCCACCGACCATGGGCAAGCAACTGGTAAACTTTATAACTTGCGGCTGCGTGTCGAGTGCACCCTTTTTATAATTTACAAAGCCGTACGCAAACCCACGCCGTATTGGTGATAGGCTTGTATGAGTTGCCAAGTAATCCAACTACATAACTCATTGAGCCACCCGGGTCCTCGATTACATTATGTAATGAGAATCAAAATAAATGGGTTGGTCTAGTACAAATAAATGTGTTGGTCTGGCACAAATAAATGTGTTGGTCTGGTACAAATAAATGCGTTTTATAGTGCTAATCTACTTTGATTTTAAAAAAGAAAATGTTATACGGTATACCACCTACATCTGCACTTTTATCATAGTTTTACATAACCGTGTCATTGGTGTAATGGTTAGCGTGCTCGCCTCTGGTGTAGTAGATCGTGGATCCGCGCACCGGTAAGGTCAAACCAAAGTATATAAAAGTGGTATTAAGACTGTTGCTTCTCCATTAAGGAGTAAGAGCAAGCAAACACTGATTCGTAATCAGAATTTACAATTATTTAGTGAGAAGAATTCATATATATAGAGGAACGTGAAAAAAGGAAGGGTGCCTCATACGAATAAAGGAATAGGAGCATAGTTAGCACCAATATGCATGCCGACTGTTTCTTGAAAAACACGTTCACCAAGTATAAAAAAAATACTTTGACAATTAAAAAACTCGAGCATTTTGATAATATCAGTTTCAGAAAACTTGTTAGCAAAGTCAGTGCTTTTTTTGTTGTTGCAAAATAAGGTTTGTTTGTCACAAGAAATGTAATAACAGCATATTATATAGACGTAGACGTCTGTATATAAACAATTAAATTGAAACTGAGTCCTAGGAAGCTGAAAAAAACTTTAATCGTATTGAATTACGAGGACCAATCAATATATTATTATGTAATAATAACATGAAAAGAGCACAAAATATAGTAAATATTAAATAAAATGCCACAATATACAACAATCAACATTGATAATACAATTTTTGCTCGCTCTTTATACAAATAAAAAACAAAGATAAATATAGATTAATAGACATTGTTGAAAATGTATATTGTCAGTGTTATTTATCAAAGTTCAGACAGACAACAGAAGATATATAGAATCTAACACCGGCAAAAGTGCAAGACAGGGAAATCTCCGACACCCGAGGGTAAGATTACAATCGTTCGCTGACGAGGCTCGCCGAGTCTGCGAACGATTGAAATCTTACCCGACCAATAACTAGACCAATACGGAAATCATCATGTAATGATATATTTATTAATTAACTACTATATTATTGTACTAGATATGATAAAAAAAACGAGAGAAATGTTGTTTTACATAAATAAAACATGGATTGATGAATTGTTGTTGTTGTTTTTTTTGTGTGTAAATTATAATGTTTTGGTTACCTGATAGTCAGTTTTTCATCTCTGAAGTATCTGTCAATACTGTTATGTATCCAGTTCATATTCACTCAAATCCCTCTTTCTTACAAACCCAAAAAGAATGTGGCTAGCAAACTGTCTAATTCAGAGGAAGGGAATGTAGCCGGGTCTCTGAATTCCCCAACGGACCTGAAGAAATCCGTAACTATTTTCATATCACTTTTGGTTTTCTGACCCGTGTTCTTGTTTTTGTTTTCTTTCAGGAATGCATATGTTTCTGCATCAGAATAAATTCTGAATCTTTGTACCACTTCTTGGTTATCAATTTGGTCGGTTTCACCTATTTCTACGTTAGAGATAAGCTCCCACGTCAAGTTCCATATACTCGGATTTCTTCAGTGTTCGATCCGGTAATGTTGTGACGGATAGCTTCTGCTTCCATTTGTGCTAGCTCGTCGTATCGGAAGTAATCTTCTGCAAGAGCATCCATCATTTCCTCAGTATTGTTTATTTTCTGTCGTTTTCTTGACATTTTGTCATATCAGACGACAGTTAGTGACGTCACAGGGCGTCTCTGTTTTATCTTCGATGTGTATGTAAAATCTAGAGATATTGCTGAACACCAATATTGGCCGGATCAAAGTCGGCCAATGCGAGAAAATAATCCGTATTGGCCGAGTTGTTCTATCTGTATTATTATGGCAGTTTTCATCGTATCAAGTACAATAATATAGTAGTTAACTAATAAATACAGATTAATACATGGGCATTTCCATATTGTCCTGGTTATCATCCCGAGACCCCCATATTGGTCCGAGACGCAGTCGAGGGCCAATATGGGTCGACGGATGATAACCAGTCCAATATGGAAATGCCAATGTATTAAACTATTTATTACATACTTCCGACATCTAGAAAAGAGACACCCATATTGGCCTGAGACGAAGTCGAGGCCCATATTGGCCCGGGCCAATATGAGCCTCGATATGGAAATGATCTTGTAGCAATCCAATAACCGGTTATTTTCCCGGGGTGTGAAAATATGGACAGTTTACTTCCGGTCATATTGGGCATACAAAAATGCCTTTATTTTAACTAAGTATGTAATAATACCCATTATAAGATAAAATGTTATGGTTAATTAATAAATATATCATTACGTGATGATTTCCGTATTGGCCTAGTTATTAGTCCTCGGGCAGCTGCATTGGCATTCGGCTGCGCCTCAGGTCAATACTGCTACCCTCGGACAAAACACTAGGCCAATATGGAAATCATCACGTAATAATAGGTTATTACAAAGTACACAGCTTAAGCTTTGTCAATTTACATGTAATTCACGCATGTGTTAAGCTGATCTGTCTATATCGTCCTTAACAAACAAGATTACGTTTAGACGATGTTATTACGGCAATTCTTATGTAATCAATTACCACAGAAATGTAATAGCAGCATATAAACAGAGGTAAATGTCTCTATTTAAACACTGGAATTAAAATAGAATCCACGGAAGCTGAAGAAATTGTAATCGTATTGAATTACGAAGATCAAGTAATATATTCTTATGTAAGAATAATAGTAAAGAATTACGAGAAACAAGTAACATATTCTTAGGTAATAATAACAGTAAAGAATTACGAGAAACAAGTAACATATTCTTAGGTAAGAATAACAGTAAAGAATTACGAGAAACAAGTAATATATTCTTAGGTAAGAATAACAGTAAAGAATTACGAGAAACAAGTAATATATTCTTATGTAAGGATAACAGTGTTGAATTACGAGGGTGAAGTTATATATTATTATGTAAGAATAACAGTGATGGTTGAATTACGAGGGCCACGCAATCTATGGTTTTCTACAAATAACATGAAAAGAACACAGAACATAACAAATAAAATGCTGTTAAAGATTGCCACCATATGCATTAATCAATATTGATAAAACATATGCTACATATATAGATACGTAAACGTCTGCATTTAAACACTGAAATTGAAACAGAATAAAAAAAAATAGAACTGTAATCGTATTGATTTAAGAGGAACAAGTAATACATTGCTTATGTAACAGTATTGAATTACGAGGAACACGCAATATATTGTTTATGTAAGAATAACAGTATTGAATTACGAAGAACAAGCAATATATTGTTTATGTAAGAATAACAGTATTGAATTACAAGGAACAAGCAATATATTGTTTATGTAAGAATAACAGTATTGAATTACGAGGAACAAGCAATATATTGTTTATGTAAGAATAACAGTATTGAATTACGAAGAACAAGCAATATATTGATTATGTAAGAATAGCAGTATTGAATTACGAGGAACAAGCAAAATATTGTTTCTGTAAGAATAGCAGTATTGAATTACGAGGAACAAGCAATATATTGTTTATGTAAGAATAACAGTATTGAATTACGAGGAACAAGCAATATATTGTTTATGTAAGAATAACAGTATTGAATTACGAAGAACAAGCAATATATTGATTATGTAAGAATAGCAGTATTGAATTACGAGAAACAAGTTTATGTAAGAATGTTTTCCAAATAAATATATATATATACAGTATTGAATTACGAGGGACAAGTAATATATTGCTTATGTAAGAATAACAGTATTGATTTCCGAGGAACAAGCAATATATTGTTTATGCTAGAATAACAGTATTGATTTCCGAGGAACAAGTAATATATTGCTTATGTTAGAATAACAGTATTGAATTACGAGGGCTGTGACGTCTATTGCTATCTACAAATAGTATGATAACAACACAGCATGAAATGATTTTAAGATTGCCACACCATACAAGATTCAACATCGATAAAACAATGTGTACTCCTTAGACAAATAAAAAACAAAGATAAATATAGATTAACAGACATTGATGAAAATGTCTATTGTCAGTGTTATTTATCAAACTTCTGACAGACAACAGAAGATATATAAATGAAAGGTTTCCTGTTTAGTCTGTGGATTATATCAGATTCGCGAAACTAGTGTTCACTGAAGTTTTATTTTACAAAACAAGATCATTAGACTCGCGTGGCACCTTTGTTATTTGAAACATAATTCAGACAGGATGTCACATGAAATAATAAAAAAGAACACTTTACATGTATGTAAATGTAGATTATAATGGGGATTAGTTATCTAACGGGCATACACTTGGAAACGGTAATGCACACTGGGTTATGCATACTATTGAACTGTCTAAGTAGGGAAGTTTTCATCAGTTTGTTTGTCTGTTATTTGAAAATGTTAAAGTGGGGATCGTGTTACTTGATCTTTTGTTGTATATGTATGTTTTGTAGATCGATGTTTGTTCATTTGTTCTTTCTCTTTTGGTCATTGTGTTATCTGTTCTTCTTCTTTTGGTCATTGTGTTGTCTGTTCTTTCTCTTTTGGTCATTGTGTTGTCAGTCCTTCTTCTTTTCGCCATTGTGTTGTCTGTCCTTCTTCTTTTGGTCATTGTGTTGTCTGTCCTTCTTCTTTTGGTCATTGTGTTGTCTGTCCTTCTTCTTTTGGTCATTGTGTTGTCTGTCATTCTTCTTTTGGTCATTGTGTTGTCTGTCCTTCTTCTTTTGGTCATTATGTTGCCTGTCCTTCTTCTTTTGGTCATTGTGTTGTATGTCCTTCTTCTTTTGGTCATTGTGTTGTCTGTCCTTCTTCTTTTGGTCAATGTGTTGTCTGTCATTCTTCTTTTGGTCATTGTGTTGTCTGTCCTTCTTCTTTTGGTCATTGTGTTGTCTGTCCTTCTTCTTTTGGCTATTGTGATGTCTGTCCTTCTTTTTTTGGTCATTGTGTTGCCTGTCGTTCTTCTTTTGGTCATTGTGTTGTCTGTCCTTCTTCTTTTGGTCATTGTGTTGTCTGTCCTTCTTCTTTTGGTCATTGTGTTGTCTATTCTTCTTCTTTTGGTCATTGTGTTATCTGTTCTTCTTCTTTTGGTCATTGTGTTGTCTGTCCTTCTTCTTTTGGTCATTGTGTTGTCTGTCCTTCTTCTTTTGGTCATTGTGTTGTCTTTCCTTCTTCTTTTGGTCATTGTGTTGTCTTTCCTTCTTCTTTTGGTCATTGTGTTGTCTGTCCTTCTTCTTTTGGTCATTGTGTTGTCTGTCCTTCTTCTTTTGGTCATTGTATTGTCTGTCCTTCTTCTTTTGGTCATTGT
>MJUT01000382.1:66975-78255 GCA_002080005.1 Gigantidas platifrons
CTTCTTTTGGTCATTGTGTTGTCTGTCCTTCTTCTTTTGGTCATTGTGTTGTCTGTCCTTCTTCTTTTGGTCATTGTGTTGTCTGTCCTTCTTCTTTTGGTCATTGTGTTGTCTGTCCTTCTTCGATATACGGATTCTGATTACCCCTTTGATATCTTGAAACTCTTCTTAAAGTAACAATTTCACTCAATATTATGAGATTATTTGTTTAAAGCTGTAAAAAATCCATAAATGTAACTATATTGTTGGCTAAAAGAAACTAATAACGACCGTGCCCCCTATACATCAGATCAGCCATCCAAGTAATGACAAAATATGTCAACGTATTAAATATAAGAGAACACTCATTTCACGCATTCCACACACTACTAAAAGTATTTTTAATCAAAGTTGGTTTGTCTCATTTAATTAATCCAAGTACAGAAATAAAATTCACTGAATTAATACCTTTAAAAGTACTATTTTGCAATAAATTAATGCAATGTTTACCTTTTAAAGGTATCAATTAAAGACTTGTATGATTGATTTCTCGTAATTTACATCATTAATTGCTTTTAAATAACAACAATCATCAATTAAGATGAAAACAAGCAATCTTGACTTTGATAGTGTCACGTCATGTATGACGTCATCCAACCAATAAATGATTGTTATTTTTACCAAGAATATATAGCAAATGAGTATTTAAATTATTATCGATTTTAATGTTCTTTACGCTTAAATATATGAAGATTCATTCGTTTTATAGTGTTGTTCAACTTATATACAAAAACAAACTGTTTTAAAATACATATGACTACAGTCTGTACTTTTATTATAGTTTTACGTAAGTGTACCGGTGGAGTAATAGTTAGCGTGCTCGCCTTTACAGGGTAAGCAAAAGTCTCTAAGATTGGTATTAAAACTGTTGCTTCTCCGATAAGCACATACCATTCAGGAGTAAGATCAGGCATCATAATCAGGATTATGTGTCCAAGTTGAGTGAAATGTCGACCCGTGGACTGCTGCGTCAAGGAGCTAGCACTATAAACATCCAATCAAGAGTGTTGGTCTAGTAAGAAGCGGACATCACTATTATTCTATTGAATGAAACTTGTTCTCGCCAAGAAATAGCTGACCAATTATCATTTGATATCAAGCTATCCACCAAGACCGGGTTGAACTCGGGTTCTCCAGAAGGGCATGCAGTTACTGCTCCAAATGAGGCACCTATCGTATTACCCTTGATACAAACCCGGTGATAAGTCAAGATCTTGGTTCTTGATAAGTAAAGTATACATAACATCCATGACATAATTTTGAGATGCACAGAAACAAAGTATACGCTAACGATCGGTATAATATATGTAAACACCCCCGATAAGCCAGAAGTATAAATAATAAAATAAAAGCATGGCATTCCTTTTGGGTGTTTTTGTTCTACTGGCATTCTACATACATCATGATGCCTTAGCTTGTTGTCTTGCTGTCTCATAACAGGATTTTTTGTCGTCAAGACGTAACTACGAAAATTATTATAATGAAAGTAATTACTAAAGTAATGCTTAAATGTTATAGAAAATAAATGTTAATAAAAGCTGCTGCTTCCTTAGCAAAGAAGTTAATTACATACAGTTACACACTAGTTCTATTGTTATCGATTTGTATTCAAATTTTGGAAATAACTATTTGTCAAAAGAATTCGCACGTGTCTTAGGCCCAGGACAAATAGTGACGTCACTTGAACACATGGCACAGTGCCGAGGTGGTTCAAGCTTGAACACCTGGCACATTGCGGAGGTGATCAAATGACGTCACTATGTGGTCTGGGCCTAACACACATGCGCTATTTTGACAAATACATATTTCCAAAAGTTATACAATACATACCAATAAATAATATAACAAGTGCGTAAAAATGACAAAGAGTAAAATTATGAAAATATACACCACAAAATGAGATCATGTTACCTTACACACAAAAAACCCCCAAAATAATTTAAAAAAACCCTATAAAATCTGTGGTTTCATTGGAACTTGAATGCTAATTCAAACTTTTTAAAATATAGCGTCAAACACCGTCTTCATCCTAAAATGATTTGCTAATATGAATAATTTGTCTTTTCTCCAAATTTAAAACGAATTTAATTGACACAGGAATCGTACTTACTGAGGTTAAAGTGCAGTCATCGTGCAGGTTGCGGACTTGTATTATTAAATTTCCAATACAAACCGGTAGATAGCAATACTTAGACTACGATGCTATGTTGGTATGACTGTTTTTTTTTCATGTGGCCCGAGAGAGAGAGAGGGGGGGGGGGGTGAATTGCATTTTAAATGTCTATGTAACAACACTACGGTTATAGATCTAAAACAATAGTTTGTTCCAGAATACTATGTAAAATATCCACCTGTTAGTTAAATGTATGGTTTTTTTTCTCAAATACTACAATATAAATGTACATGTACTTACGACTTTGGCCACTTTCACCCAACAAGTAAACAATATCACTAGAGTGTAAGTCAGTTACTGACTTCGATCTCTGGTTCAAGCTAGATAAACACCCTCGCCCGTGCATTGAGCACCTCGTCCGCAACGCGGTCCGGGGCACAATTTACACGGGCTCAGGTGTTCATCTAGCTTGAACACCTCGATCTCATTCGGTAACTATTACGTCAGTAATTGAGTATTATAATAATGTTCAAAGGAAAATATTAAAGAGCGTTATGAATTTTAAGTATCATAAATTGCTTTGTTAATAATCTGAATAACAACTGGTTAGATATTGATTAACGTTAAACTGTTTGCTTAACATTTAAATAAAAAAGACTTTGAAGATACCAAAGGCGTAATCAGAATTCATAAAACAAAGATCAGATAACAAAATGGTCTAAAGAGAAAAGGACAAAAGGACACCGAAAACTAACGACCTAACAAAACGAACCCCACTAAAAACCGGTGGTGGACTCAGGTGCTCCGGAAGGGTAGGTAGTTACTATAGATACTAATAAACTAGAGTAACTAATTTCGTCAATAAAACCTTCATAATATTTATCCACAAGAGTAATTTGACTCTGTATATCAGGGAGTTAATGAGGGTTTGGTTTATGGTGTTTAACGCCACTTTCAACAATATTACAGTTATATTGTGATGGTCAGTTTTATTAGTGAAGGACACCGTAGTACCCGGTGAAAACAACCAACATGTTGCAAGTCACTGACAAACTTTGCCACATAATGTTGTATCGAGTACACCTCACCATGAACAGGGTTAGAACTCACAATTTTAGTGGTGATAGGTACTGATTGGGAGTGAATAAGAATAACCACAGTAGCATCAATAATCAGGAATGTTTGGCAGATTTTTTTCTTCTCGTTTTGTTTTGCTTTAACATTGTGGATGCGATTAATTTTGTACCAAGGTCGTTCCATTGTCTATACAGCTCATTGGAATGACCCTTTTTCAGATATATTTTTTGTATATCGACAACAGAACAAGTTACATTCAACGAGATGATTATTATGATGTTCGATTGGTACTAGACCAACACGATTGGTTGGATTTGTATAGTGAGCTAGCTCACTAAAACAACAATGCACATGCAGAAGTGTCACTCCACTCGGCCACATCAGCCTTATTCTGATCGCACTTGCTCATCAATGCTGCATACCATTTTGATAATCTTTAGTTTGACCTGATCCGGCTGTGAAACCGGAATCTATCTCTCTTGATAAACACATGATAATCATTACAATTGTGATCTTTAAAGTTCCTAGGACATTGTTATGTATTGTACTACACACTGGTTAATAAGTCTTTATTCTCTCGCTTTAGGAACCTGCAATATTAAATAATGACGATGCATTACGTCCGAATTTAGTACAAACACGTCTCAAAATTCTAACGTTTACACCGTTGCCGAATTAGACGACGCATAAGACGTCTCTGCGCCAAATAAATCGTTCTGACGTCGCGCATTTCATACTCTTCGATTTTCGGTTTTCCTCAAGTGCATGTACTCACCTGAATAATACTTGCGTTATACTTAAACGATCTACGATTACTGTAGAATGTAGGGGAAGTATTAGGGTAAGTACATGTACATAAGCAGTTATTTTGATATGAAATGGACTTTCAGTTATGCAATAAAAGGTTGCTCGATCCGTTAAAGCACAAAGTTCTACTGGTTGACGAAAACTTCATTTGGAATTTTAAAAGTTTTTTTAATGAATTACTTTATAAAAAAATCTGAATGCTAATGATTGAGTCAGTTGCATGTACACAATTTAAATTGATAAAACATATTTTTAGCACATTGTGTATGTAAATGTCACAAACATCCGTAGGGTACAGTGGAATCTTTAAACTTTGCCATTAATACATGTAGTAGCAATTCTAAGTGATTAACGATGTTTTTTAACCCTTTGAGTGCCACGTATTTTTCCTGGAGAGTGCCAAGCGATTTTTGAAGAAACATTTACATCGATCGTTCAGTGACGTCGCTCATAGAAACGGTTGCTTGACCTTACAATGCCGCCATTTGCGTTGGGGTACAATATGGGTATACGAAAGGATTCAACTGAATGCGATATTCCGTCAAAATAAATATCAACCGGAGCTTCATTGGTCGTAGCTCAAGGAATTTAAAAATATTAATTTTTTTCAGTTAGAGTTTATTTTTCATTTGAAAGATGTGTGTGTGTCTGGAATGTGGTCTAGTAAGGGAAAGACAACCGAAGCCCAGTTGAAAACGAAGGTCTAGATAACGTTATACAGTAAATAATGACATTGTGGTAAATGTTTAAAATCTTCATCACAATGTCACAAATAAAATGCACATAATAAATTATTTTATATAATAAAAGAACCTCCTAAATTTATGCTATGATAGGGATTTTTAAATATTTCATGGGCTGGAAAAGTTATAAAATTGAAAGTCTGCTCTTCAACTGACGCACCTGTTTAGACAGCGTAATGACGAGCCATTCCTAGATTTACATCTTGTTCAATATACATGTACATGTATTAAAATGTACCGTGATTAACGTAAAGAAAAGAATGCCTAACTGTACCGTAAACATATGTAACATGTACTGTATATTACCGTGAATCGTAAAAAAAAAAAATATTTTACGGCCAAATTAAATGCGAATTCCGTTTAAATAAATTATCATTATATAGATGTCTATAAATTACCGAATTTTCCAAGTGAAAGAAATTTCGGTAAATCAGTAGCCATTTTCACAAAAATTCTTACGATAAAAAATTGTCGGAAGTGTAAATCTAAGATTAAAAAGAGTTTCACAAAATACTTACGATAATCTTAAGTGTAAAAATAGTCCTAACTTTACGTGTAAAACTACACTGTCCTAAGTGTAAAATTTTAATCATAAAAGAAATTTTGATCTTATATTTTAACGTAAGTGAAAACAAAAGAAAAAAAGGACGATGTATTCGCGCTTCGACTTAAAAATAAGAGAGCAATTTAAGGGCGGATCCAGGTATTCAAGTTAGCGGGACGGACTTAAAATAATCGCGGGGAGCGGAGCGAGGCGGGAAAATTTTGGGGGTAGTTCGTGTGAAAAATCACGATATTACGCAAAAAAATCATATTTTTTCCAATTTTAGGGGGCGCGCGCCGGGTGCGCCCCTCCCCCTCCCTTGATCCGCCCCTGCAATTTATCATTAGCGCATTTTCTCTGACCGTATGATAAACCTAATTACACATATACATGTTTATTGAAATGAACAGACGCTACAAATGACATTGTTGTTTATAACCCCTTTTTGGTGTGACTAATAACAGAGTCTATAACGATGCATTCCGTACATTTGCCTTTTCAATGCAGCAAATTGTATCGTTTACATGACCAAAAAAATCAGGATAATTCTTCTAATTTTATATTTCAAATTGGGAACGATCGACAATCGAAAAGACTACTTGCAAACTTGGGGAGAATTCTTCTCTTTCATTATTATTTTTTATTATTATTTTTTTTTATATAAAAACAGGAATACGGGATTTTCTTCTAGACATCTACTCCGCTTACAAAAGTCTTGTATGAACAGCTGAAAGTTTCTGGATCCAATGATATCGTTTTGATTTTGCCTTTATATTAGTAATATAATTTACTAATGTCTGGCAACTTCGATGATCATCGAACACTCTGGCAATACATCAACTTGTGTACATTCTTCTGTTATATTAATATAAATAAATAACAGGGATGTTTATTCGTCTTCATGATTGATAGATGATAAACACATCTTAATTTGGGTTATCTCAGAAAAATCGGGATAAATTTTCATCAGTAAAAGAACAAGCGTTTAATTTTATATGAGATGGGATTAGTTGGAAAAAAGGGGGTAAATATTTTGCTGACAAATAACAGATACAATGAATTATATTAAAAGATTGTTTTTTCACACTCCAGATGCACTCCCTTAAAAAAATACTTCTACCAGTACTGGAGTACTCGGAGAAAACCATTGACCAGTCGCAAATCACTGACAAACTTTATCACATAATGTTGTATCGAGTACACCTAAAGAAGAAGTTTTATCGTAAGTGTAATTTTAGTAGTAAGATTAAAATTTGTCGTAAGATAATCTTTGTGAAAAGGACTTAGGAATTGTCGTAAGATAATCTTAAGTTAAAAAGTTAGGACTATAGTTACGAATTTTTTTGAAAAGGGCTACAAAATGTGAATATTTTTTTTCACACTCGCGTATTTTCCCGCCAAACTGTCATTGGGACTACTTAATCACTCGTGTGAAAAAATCAATAATTTTTTCGGAAACTGTATATGAAATTAATGTTAAAAGTCTATATAATAAACAGGATAATTAATTGGAGAGCGTGAATATCGTAAACATCGTCACTCGTGCCCAGAACGCATGCGATTAAACTCGTGACAATATTTACGATATTCACGCTCTTCAATTAATTATTCTATAAATATACCATAAAAAGACCAAGAGTTGCAGTTATTATAAATAATATCAATGTTATGTAGCAGCCGCGAGTCGAGTGCACCTTTTTTGTAATTTACAAAGCCGGGCGCGAACCCACGCCTTATTGACGATAGGCTTGTATGAGTTGCTAGGTAATCCAACTACCTAACTCATTGAGCCAATCGGGCTCTCACGAAGACAAAGACAAACCCGGGAACAAGAAAGACACACAACGACAAACAATAGACACTCAACACCAAAAACTAAAAACAGATGAGATACACGGACCCCGAACACATGGATATTTAATTGTATTTACCAACTGACAATATACTGGTATTAATCGGTAAACATCATTATTTGCGGTTGATGCCAGTCATGTTTATGAGGAGTAAAAAATACGGCTCTACATCGGAAACTTTTCATTACAAATCAATGCAAAAATAACAAGTGTTGACCCTTCAAATTCCCCTTTGAAGACGATGGGACGGAGACGACGTTCCGTCATAGATGCCGTCGTCATTGTGACGTTCAAAAATACACAAGTTTCATCAAAGCCGATATATCGGCTCTTGGCACTCTACGGTCCTTGTAAAAAAACCGATATATCGGCTCTTGGCATAGTAAGGGTTAAAAACACACAAAACAAAAAACAACAACTTTAAGAGACAGATAAAAAAACAACAACAACAAAAACACGCAAAACAAAACTGTCATTACAATTATTTTTGATGACAAACTTTGATCGTGTTATACGGGCCTATGGATATACGAGTTTGGAAAGGTTAGGGTTAAAACGAGAGGACTTTTCTCAGTCAGCTCTCATCGAAGGGCTAAGCCCTGAGATGAGAGATGACTGAGAAACGTCCTCGAGTTTTAAACAACATCTTTAATTATTTTATCGCTATTTTGTATTCATAATTAAATAATTTTTGTTGAGATACTGACATTTGTTTTTAAATACAATTAATATTTTATGTCGTTAATCACTTGGTAATGTGACGTCATTATAACGTCATATTAGAAAACAAGATACTACTACGTGCGTCCTTGACTACGCTTAGCGATTAGCGATAATGGATTACACCCGCACATATTGACGCGTGGTGGCGCTCGTGTACTATCAGTTATTCCTTCGGAACGTTTGCAGAAATACTCGGACGTCTTCCTAACTTATCAGGTTTCAAGATGGCTAATCGTCGTACTTTAAGGTAACCCTTTTCACAAAAATTCGTAACTTTAATCCTAAACTTTTTCACTTAAGATTATCCTTCGACAATTCCTAAGTCCTTTACACAAAGATTATCTTACGACAAATTTTAATCTTACGACTAAAATTACACTTACGATAAAAATTCTTCCTTGGGTGTACTCGATACAATATTATGTGATAAAGTTTGTCAGTGATTTGCGACAGGTTAATGGTTTTCTCCGAGTACTCCAGTTTTCTTCACCAATAAAACTGACCGATATATTGTTGAAAGGGGCGTTAAACACCATAAACCATCTTCCTTAGCAACCGAGTTTCATTTTCCGATAGTACAACAAAACATGTTTTGTTAAATAAAATTATTCTATAAAATATCCCCGGCACTAATTCAGTAATTTATAAGCAGATTTTTATGCTATGATGTGTTTGTATGTTTATATTGAATTTTTATCAATATATATGAATCGGTCACAAAATATGAACGGGTATGATTTTCGTATGTGTATAGGGAGAACATTTCTAATGCATGTAAATTAAAATGATCTATAATAATTATCATTACTTGGAGTTGTGCGTCATCATCCACGCGTGGTTACTTTTGGTAGAAGTATTTTTAAGGGAATGCATCTGGAGTGTGAAAAAAAGCCCTATTCATATAATTAATTTAATCGGTTATTTGACAGCAAAATATTTACCCCCCCCCCCTTTCCAATTAATCCCATCCCACATAAAATTATATTAAACGCTTGTTCTTTGTTTTACTGATGAAAATTTAGCCCGATTTTTCTGAGATAACCCAAATTAAGATATGTTTATCATCTATCAATCATGAAGACGAATAAATATCCCTGTTATATATATTAATATTAATATAACAGAAGAATGTACACAAGTAGGGTCTGTTTGTATTAAACCATATTCATTTCAATAAACATTTATCAATATGTGTACATGTAATTATGTAAGAGAANATCATCTATCAATCATGAAGACGAATAAATATCCCTGTTATATATTAATATTAATATAACAGAAGAATGTACACAAGTTTATGTATTGCCAGAGTGTTCAATGCTCATCGACGTTGCCAGAAATTAATCAATTATATTAATATAAAGGCAAATCAAAACGATATCATTGGATCCAGAAACTTCCAGTCCTAAAGCGGCTGTTCATGCAAAACTTTTGTAAGCGGAGTAGATGTCTAGAAGAAAATCCCGTATTCCTGTTTTTATCCGAAAAAAAAAATAATGAAAAAGAATAATTCTCCCCAAATTTGCAAGTAGTATTTTCGATTGTCGATCGTTCCCAATTTGAAATCTAAAATTAAAGGAATTATCCTGATCTTTTGGTCATGTAAACGATACACTTTGCTGCATTGAAAAGGTAAATGTACGGAATGCATCGTTATAGACTGTTATTTGTCACGCCAAAAAGTGAGTAAACAACAATGTCATTTGTTGGGTCTGTTTGTATTAAACCATATTCATTTCAATAAACATTTATTAATATGTGTACATGTAATTATGGCTAACGATGAATTGCTCTCTTATTTTCAAGTCGAAGCGCCAATCACAGTCGCTTGAATTTCAATGATTTAAATAAAACAAATATTTTGTGTACTCTTTTTTTTATTATTATTATTTATTTCAAGCGACTATACTATATTTTTTTTACTCTTTTTAAATAAAAAATTAAATCACTGATATTCAGGCGACTGTATATACTATATTTTTTTTACTCTTTTTTTTATTTAAATCATTGAAATTCAAGCGACTGTACTCCATCTTTTTTCATTTTTGTTTTCACTTTAAAACGATAAAAGATAAGACCAAAATTTCTCTTATGTACGATCAAAATTTTATACTTAGGACAGGGTAGTTTTACACGTAAAGTTAGGACTATTTTTACACTTAACTTGAGATTATCGTAAGTATTTTTGTGAAACTCTTTTTAATCTTAGTTTTACACTTACGACAATTTTTTATCGTAATAATTTGTGTGAAAAGGGCTACTGGTGTCCAGTAGAGGTTTCTTGAATTTTCATCAAGCCGCTTGATGGCTACTCTCCATTTTTTCTTCAGTTCTGAATCTGAAGGGAACACATGACCCCCAGAATTTGTGCAACCAGTGATACAGCAGTACTGAGGCATGCTATTTATAAATTCTTTAAATTGGTTTAGAAATCCAATGGTTGGATTGTCACCAAAAACAATATATACATAGGGGAAAAACACTACACAATAGACATGCAAAAATAACATTTTGACATCACGGCTGAGGTTTGTTTATGAGTATATCTTTAATAAACAATATTAATTCCCTATAAATAGCATTTCTATAATTGTACATATCACTAACCCCCTTAACACAAATTTTATTTGTTATTTATATGATCCACCAGTCTATCGCAACTTGTAATGGCGGAAATATAACGATAAGCTCCGATGCGATCCGGGAGAGTTCCGAATGTATAACTGATAGTACACGAACGCCATCTATCGTAGAAAATATCGTAGGTGAAAGCCATTGGAATCATCTCATGCGCTTACGTGATATGAAATTTATCGGTTTTAAACATCAAAGGGAAAATAAACAAAATAGCGATAATGTAGGACGTTCAGGTCGTTACATCTGCCATAAGGTTAATTTCACGAATTGCTATGTTTATAAAGCAATACATTTCAATGTTTTTATTTTTGTTCAAACATGATATACAAGACACAAGTATAAGATTACATACAGATATATTGCTTTGTTTTATTATATTTCAATTTAGTTTAACAGATTACAGATAATTATTATTTATCAATCGGTCACTTTTTCGTGCATCGTTTTTTCAAAGCGTTTTTTCCGTAAACGGACTATGTTTTATCTTCCCGGAGCTTATTCAGCAGAAATTAAGCATTTTGCATGCATCAAGGAGATAAAATAGAGAAATACTCATGTAAAAAATCCTTTATTTTCTTGAAACAAATTATATTTTTATTCTCAAATGAAATAATATTTCATGTATTTTTTTTACACAATTTCACGTTGAGCATTATACATGTTGTGCCTGTGCATTTTGTCGAGATGTTGTACAAACTTGGAAAAGGTCCGTCTCGTATTGACAGAGCGTCGATCTTTTAACTG
>MJUT01000388.1:33113-45829 GCA_002080005.1 Gigantidas platifrons
TAGTCATAATCCGATCTCTATTATAATATACTTTTACATTGACATGATTTGCATGCTCAATTGTTATATATGTACATTCATTGTACACCGGAGAAGACTTCATAAGTAAGAATTACTTGTGTCTTATCCATTTTGCATGTCGAACCATGTGTGTTTTGTGTTGTCTCTTGTTCCACACAGGAGAGTGAAAAAAAGTTCCTCTGATAATTTTTGGCGTTTTCACAGAAATGATTAATTTATTTCTTATGCATTTTGCTGCATATTATAATGGAGCAGGAACTGCTTACCCTTTCGGGGCACATACGTTCCTCCCGGGTTTTGAGTGGGATTCGTGTTGCTCAATCTTCAATTTCTGTGTAATGTTTTGTATATCATTGTTTGTCCTATAATCCTCTTTCCTTTGGTCATTGTATTGTCTGTCCCTCTTCGAACTATACGGTTTCTGAATACCATTTGGTAATATTCAACCTATTCGTAATGGTTAGATTGACATCTATGAAACCACCAAAAAACAACCACTGCTAATTAAAAATACGATTTACTATTACAGGCTGTACTATAGGTATTTCCTCTTGTGTGCTACATAGAATTGACCGGTCATATTATTTGCTCTTTTAAAAGTGCTATAAATTTATCCATTATTCTCCTCTATGTTAGATGATTTTTAAAGCAATACACTGGAGCAATGGTAGAGATTTCCTATTTAGAAAAACATATTTAAAATAGGAGGGAAATGGGATCATGACTGTTTTCTAAAATGTCATTATGCTTGGAAGATTGTGTTTGGGGTTTTATTGTTGTTGGTTTTTTTGGGGTTTTTTTTGTGTTGTTTGGGTTTGTTTGTTTGTTGTTTTCTTTGTATTAATTTTTTTTTGTTGGTACAATCTTTAAATTCAACTATTGAATATACTGGTGTTTTGTGAAATGCATGATTAATTTTCGCTCAAAATATCTTTCGCTCTTTCGTCCGGTCAATTCGCTCAAATGTCATTCGACTGTCACATTTCCACGACAAGTAGGCGTGAACTTATGCGAATCTTATATAATGCTGATCAAACACATGGATTTATAATATATTAGGATAAGTTGCACGTTTACCCATAAAATAAACATTCTGAAAAGAATATTTGAGTATTTTGATCTTGTAAATTCTTGTCTACTAAAATCCTTAGTTTACTGGACAAGTGAGGTCTTATGTGTCATGTATAAAAGGGAAAACTCCGTACATATATTACATTCAAGGAACATTTTATTAGAGAAAAATATATATTTCTTAATGATTTCAAAATAAGACAGGCAATTTGTAAAATCAGAATTAGTGCACATCCTCTTATGTTTGAAATTGGTAGATATAAAAACTTGGAAACCCAAGAACGATTATGTAAACTGTGCATAACACAAAAAAAATGAGGATGAATATAATTTTTTAATCGATTGCCCCATATATAATAATAGTAGAACGATTTGTTATCAGAAAATTTCAGAATTATGTTCTAATTTCAATAATATGTCAGATATATCAAAATTCTATTATTTATTTACCAATGAAGATCGTTCAATAATTTTGGAAAATATATAATAGAGTGCCTTGAGACAAGAAAACTGAAACAGGGTTTATGATACTGAAATATTTTTTCTCTTTATGTTTATATTATCTAATCATTGTAATACTTATGCCCCTTGTGGGTCCTTGATTTGGTAAATAAAGTTCTTATTCTTATTCTTATTCTTATATTATTAATTAAAAAAAAATTAGGCTCTGAACCCGACAAGAAACATTGTATTTATATTTATATATGTATTTTGCCTCCAATGACAATAATCAATGTATGCAATTTGTTTGCCCCTATTGTGGGCCCATTGATTGGAATAATAAATATTCTTATTCTTATTCTATTTTAATGTTTGTATAGGATTAGTTCTATTAAAGACAGTCATTTAAATATTAGATAGTATACAAGGCCGTCGCAAGAAACAATAGTAACTTAAAAAAAAAATCTACTGATTTGTCAATATAGTTACCATCTTCATCTACAAAACTCACTGACAAAACTACAGTGGTACGCAAGTGACAAACTACATTTTGAAAAATAAGACGAGACAGAAAAAATGTTCTGACCAAACTGTAACAAGGACAAGGACAAATTTGAAATATGTCAAACGAATTACAACATAGACAAAAAGCTGACGGTCTCCCGAACCCCCCTCCCCCTAAAAAAATGTTGTTAAAACAACGCAGTCTATCATCGCAACAGACCGTACTATAATATCTGTGCAAACGTGTCTTTTCTGTTAATATGAAATCGATTTTAATAATCACAACTAATCTTTAATTTAATTTCTATATTAATATTAATTTATGTGTAATGAGTAATCTGGTAAAATAGTAATTATGCACCTATTTCGTAACAAAATCCGGGCACTTTTTCATAAATATCCTATTGTGATTGGCTATTGTTATAAAGCACCTGGTCAACGCATCCTTCAGACAGCCATTTTGATTGGATAAATATATCAAAGGCAATATTTTAATGAATGCCATTGTTTCAGTTTATAAATCGTTGAAATATATTTTTTAGAAATGTAGGGCCTGAAATGTCTCATTACCGACATCTATAGCAACATAAGACTGTTAATTTTTATGAAAAAATGAATATAATTTGTAAAAAATGATTTGATATCGTTTATTTGATATCCAATCAAAACGTTCGATTCAAAATTAGAATGCTTTCACACGACTGCATGATGTTGAGGTTATAAGCGGTCTAAATCAACAAAATTAACTTGTATATAAATTTGATATTTTGACATTATATGACAGGTAGGATGTATATTTTATGTTAAATTTGTCCTTCATTTGTCTGAGTTTATGTCTGTTGACAATTTTGTGATCGATTTTTTCCAACACCCCCGGGAAGGGTCCCATTCAGTTGGCTTCTGTTCAATAATTTCTTAAAAACTACAAATAGAAATGGCGTTCAAAGACAACTTTTCTTTGTGTCACCAAATGATATGTTTGTACGTGTAATTGGTAATGCATACTTTGTTTAGAAGACTTTTAGGCACAATTTTAAACATCTTTCTCGGTTTGTTTTCGTTTCTTTCCTGCACGTGTTTGTGAACAGAAAAGTAGGATTTTCCCATTGTGGGGCCCACCTTCGAAACAACAAAGAAGGTTACAAAAACAGCTTTAGGTAAAATGTACCACTACAAATAATGTGAAATTGTGAGCAATTTTGTTTTGAAGCTGTTGAATTATTTGACATATGAATATGCAACAAATTTCATATAGAAACAATTTCTTTCTGGGATGCTTCAAGGGGCTCTTATGGGGGGAATATAGTTATAAACTCTTATTTAAATGTTTAATGTAAAAGAGAAACCGATTATTTCAATCTAGCTACATTCAATTTAGATAATAGATATTAAAATATTAACATCGTAAATTTCCAGTAGAAAGATATCTGTCATCAAACATGAGGTGATAAATTAGGCCTGTAAACTACACTTCAAATGCATTCTTTCTGTCAATAGTTTTTGTAAAGTCCACAGGCAAATATTTATTAACCTTGAAATTTCAAATGGTAATCATAATGATCATGCACTTCTCAGAAAATTTGACCATTCTCTGTGTCAGCGAGTTCAGTAATCTGTTGAAGCAATGAAAATTAAAAATACTTAGGCATTGCAATACATCAAACAAAAGTGCATCTGAGAGATTAATTTTTGTGCAACTTGCATGTAAATACCACAGTATTGGTTTGCTTTGAATGTACATGTTTATTTGCATATCACAGAAGATAAATTATGTGGAAACAAGTCTTTATGAAGCTGTTGGAAGTGTTTTATGTTATTCATGACTTCACTTCTCCTTGGATGATTTTAATATGAAAAACAGTCGTGAAATGATTGTTCTGGGAGTTTCCATGACAACATAACATCAGTTGAATTTTCATATTAGTCTAATTGAACAGATTATGAAAGATATTGTATTGTTAATCGGCATAGCATTCATTATCGATGAACATTGCAGGGCTCACCACACATAGTAAAAACAGGGCGACTTGACTTCTCTCTCAGTTGACTTAAAGGCGAAGTGAGGGAAAATCTGGGAGACTTCCGAAAATCGATCCTGATTTTAGCATTTCTTTCCCCACTACCGCATGTTCCCCTACCTTTCACAAAACGAACGTGTGCTCACAACGATCTTAAAAAGGATGCATTTAACGAGTTTGGAATAAAATATTGAACATCAAGCCCTGTATGGGTCATATTTCAGGAACATGGGAGCTTCTTTTACGTGAATATTGAAGAAAAAGTATGATTATTGAAAATTTATAGGCGACGTCTCAAAATAACAGGACGACTGAAATTTCGCTTTTGGGCCGAGTTGGAGCGACTTCAGAGCCGTGAAGGCGACTTTGTCGCCCAAGTCGTCTGGTTTGGTGAGCCCTGACATTGGGTAGCTGTGATAGGTTCATCTCCTCTTGTAATTTTAATTTGCAAGGAAATAATTTTCTTACAAAAAGTGCTTTGATTTGCTAATGAGAATGTTTTAAAATGACTTGTAAATAATTCATGACTACAAGGATTTCTTTGTCAGTTGACCCACAGATAATGAGTGGACAATATTATAATCTGATAAGCCATTGGGTTAATGTATATTCAGAGGTCCAGATAAGATGCAGACCTGCTGCTGCATATAAAATTTGATCAAATCACATCAGTTGTAAAAACTCTAAGTGTACAATCTACAAGGAAACAGTGTTTGCCAAAAACTTTTTTAACCAATAGACATCTGGGCCAGTGACTTGCTAAAGTTACTAGACCGAAGCAGTGCACACTAGACCGAAGATATTTTTACCAGAAAAAGAAGAAACAAATTTTCATTGTTTAATTTTATACATGCATTTGGATGGTGTCTATTCTAAAGTTGTTACATCCTGTAACAAACTTCCGAGCCCCAGTTTTGTCCTTACTGTTTTTCGCAGTATGTACAATACATCATTTGTTCATGTTCGTGAAAATGATGGACAAGACCACAGTGTATGAATTTTCATAAATAGAGAAAAATAGTGAAAATTTAGATGTTGGTGTATTACAACTTCTCTCTTACACATGTATATATATATTATAATACCCCAACATCTAAATTTTCACTATTTTTCTCTATTTATGAAAATTCATTCGACTGTGATAAGACTAATGGCTCTTTGATTTTAGGATTGTAAATTTTGTAAATAACTTTATTGTGCAAACATCTTTTACTTTTTAATACCTAAAAGTAATAGCCTTTTAATACTAAGAGTAAATGAAAATATTCAATTGGTTCCAATATGTTTTTAGTTTTAAATCCTAAAAAAAAAAAATTACAGTGTGACACACGGGTGCTCCACAGTGGAGGAAACTACAAAGAGAAGTTTGTCGTAGCGTAGCCAAGGGTGATTGGTGGTCCAGTGGAGCTTAAAAGATCATGATCTTTTCTGTTCATATTGTTTTTTTAGCCTGTGACACCTCCTCTGGTGTTCTAGAGGGCTTTTACAACTTCTTCCCCGGAATAGCACTGTCTTGCCACTTCCCAGACACAGGCACTTGTTTCTGTAAAAAATAAATACCATATACCTAATATTATACTAGGTATATGGTATATATTTTTTACAGAAACAAGTGCCTGTGTTCCCAGACCATGTTGATTTATCGAAACCATAAACAACTAAAAACCATAATGACAGAGCACTATCCGTAACGATTCATACTGGGGAAAATGGTAAAAAATATTTATTTTCTTTATTTTTACTCATAAAAAGTAAAAATTATATCTTATTAAAGATTATTTTCACGTTTTAACATTTAACGATCAACAAATACCTTTGCAACACGACGACACGTTGTACTTAACTTTTCTGTCGATAGGATTTAGATGCATCTTACGACTGGTTGCCGAAATGAAAATGCCTAAGTACCCACGAATCGCTATATTTGAAGGTACCAGTTATTAGGTTAAGGTCATTTTTATGAGTAAACAAGTCGGTGACTATTTTTGTATGAAAATAAAAGAAAATTATCACATTAACGAGTCAAAATTTTCGTCGAGTCATTCAGAAAAGGTATTTAGCTACACTTGGTTACTTTCAAATTCACTAGACCAATCGGGCCACCAGCAACACCATACAACTAGACCGATATAATTTTTACTAGACGCGGGCTTCGGACTACCGCATAACGTCGAACACTGAGGAAATGGGGTGGGAAACATTAAGTACAAGAAGGAAGTTAAAAAATTGCTACTTTTTTACAAAATTGTCAATAAGGAAGCACCATGGAATTCTTTGGATCGTACTATTAGAAATCTTCCTACGTTTTCCTCTTTTAAGCTAAAACTTCAGCAAATATTTTTTACTAAGAGGAGAAATCCTCAATATTATTCTGTAGGTGACCGCTCTCTCAGTGTATTACACTCTAGAATGCTAAATAAATGCAGATTTATATCATGCAAATTTAATTGTAAATTCTGACTGTTTATGTGGATATCTAAATGAAAATGCAGAGCATTACTTGTTACACTGTAACAGATTTACCGTAGCCCGTATTACATTTTTTGTATTATGTTATTTGAAATTAATAAGTTGAATTTGATTGGAATTCCGGTAAATATTGATTTATTATTATTCGGAAATGAAACACTTAGCTGTGATGTAAATTGTTCCATATTTTTGGTAGTACAAAAATACATTAAAGACACTTGTCGCCTTTTTATGTCATGATTATATATACAAAATGTATGTGTAAATTAGTCTTATTTGTAACATGTAACAGGTTAATAATGGATTTACGTCTTACTTTGTCGATCAAGATCGTATGAACTAGTTTCGAGACAGTCTCATGCAAATGGATTAATGATTCGTTTTTAACAATAATTTAAAAAATAAAGCAATACACTTACAGAATGTCAATAGAAGTATGCATCCTCCCTAAATCGTCACATTCTAACTACCTTTATTAAGCACCCACTTTTAATTATAAATCATTTAGAAAGTTAAATCCCAATTGAATGTTCGGTGTGTTCGTGTCATTAAAATATAATGGCGTGTTCGATTAAGTATACTTTAGCTTGGATAATCCATTTGCATGATGCTTAACATTTTCAGTTTTTGTTTTTATTGAGCTATTGCTATCACTGGGCGTCCGTCGTCCGTCTGTCGTTAGCTTTTTGCATTTTAATCAACTCCTCTAAAACCACTGGGCCAATTTGAACCAAACTTTGGTGGAATGGTCCTTGGGTGGTCCCCTTTCGGAATTGTGTCCGACAATCCCCCCCCCCCGCCTACCAAGATGGCTGCCTTTACTAAAAATAGTAAATTCAGCAAAAAATCACTTAAAAGTTATCTTCTCTGAAACTGCTGGGCCAATTGGGCCCAAACTATGGTGGAATGGTCTTCAGATGGTCCTCTTTGAGAATTGTGTCCGACGATCCCGGCCGCCAACCAAGATAGCCGCAGTTACTAAAAATAGAAAAATTTGGCAAAAAAATCACTTAAAAATTATCTCCTCTGAAACTACTGGGCCAGTTGGGCGCAAACTATGGTGGAATGGTCTTTAGGTGGTCATCTTTCAGAATTATGTCCGATGACCCCTGCCGCCATCCAAGATAGCCACCGTTACTAAAAATATCAAATTTGGCAAAAAATTACTTAAAAATTATCTCCTCTGAAACTGCTGGGCCAATTGTGCTCAAACTATGATGGAATGGTCTTTAGGTGGTCATCTTTCAGAATTGTGTTCGACGACCCCGGCCGCCAACCAATATGGCCACCGTTACTAAAAATATAAAATTCAGCAAAAAATCATTTAAAAATTATCTTCTCTGAAACTGCTGGGCCAATTGGACCCAAACTATGGTGGAATGGTCTTTAGGTGATCCCCTTTCAGAATTCTGTCCAACGACCCGGTTGCCAGCCAAGATGTCCGCCATTACTAAAAATAGAAAATTTGGCAAAAAATCACTTAAAAATTATCTCCTCTGAAACCGCTGGGTCAAATGGGCCCAAACTATGGTGAAATGGTCTTTAGATGGTCTACCTTCAGAATTATATCCAACAACCCCGCCCACCAAAGAAGATGGCTGCCATTGCTAAAAATAGAAGATTCACCAAAATTCACTTAAAATTTATCTCCTCTGAAACTGCAGGGCCAACTTTGAGCCAGGTGAGCGATTACAGGCTCCTAGGAGCCTCTAGTTTCATAATAAAAAATGTCAAAATTTGTGGGCCACCATTATGTCATTTGGGCCAGTGACTCTAATTTTTTACTGGCTCAAAAAAAAATTCAGGCACTGAATCTGTTCATCGTAAAGTTAACTACAGTGGCTAATTTTGTTGCAAATAAGAGTATAATAAAATTTCAACAAACATATTAAAAGATTAAGATTCAAGTTAATGTGAATTGCGATTAGATTGTAGATATTGACTTGAAGCTTAATCAGCCGTAAATAAGATTACTATTGTCAAAAAGTCATGTCGAAGAGGGTGCAGGAATCTGTACCAGATAATGAAAGAATTTGTGCATATGACATGTACATGATATAACTGAAAAATTGTTGAAAGTGGCATTAAACATTATAACCCTAACCTAATACCCCTTATTCAAACCACATAATTTATTTAAATTATAAAAGAACATTCAGAGGTCACTGCAAGGTTAGTTTGGTTTTAAAATCGTCTTCCTGTCCTCATTTTGGTATGAATTGTAATAGAATAAACACATAATAGTACAGTGTAGGAAACCATTTTTTTCAAACACTCCCCATTTTGGCTAGTTGCTTCAAAATTGTACTCGCCAAATTAGAAGCTTGGCCAGTGGGTAGATATTTCTACTCGCCAATGATCCAATGCACATATTTTACATGAGGAATAATAACAAAGATTTATAGCATCTTTATTCATTCTGCATACAAATCAGTTACTTTTCAATTAACATCATAACTCATGAACTCGATTGCAGTACGTATTTAATTCAATCATGTCTCCGAAATAACTGTTTAGAACATCGAAATTAATTGCTGCAAAATCCATCCCTGACTCGAAAATTACGATTTTTAAAACATTTACCTTTTATTTGCTACCATCAAGTTTTACTCTACCGAATCGGTATTTAAGATAATCTGAATCGCTTGCATTGAACTTTGGGAGGTATATATTAATTTGATTTGATCCTGGTTCGGAAAAGGACGCCATCTTTTAGCGTTTTCTATCAATAAAAGAAATCAATATGGCGGACGTGAAACATTCGCTATTCCTATCAACGATTTTCTTCACATCTTTTATTGTTGAATCAAAAATTTTACGGAATCATTGACTGAGAAACTACTTCGTCAGGCTGGTTGACAGTGGCGAGTGCAAATTAATCGGAACTCTCCTCACGATGTTCGGTCGCCAGATTGTCGAGTTCTTATACAAACGTACTCGCCGAATTTGTTCTCTTCTCGCTTTTGGCAAGTTGGCGAGCGGTAGTTTCTTTCACTGTAGTACATATCATATTTATTGTCTTCTAAGGAAATTTGGGCCGTCATGTTCTTGATCGTATGGTTGTTGGATTTACAACAACCCGTGCAATCAGTGCCTACAGTATCACCAATAAAGTTGCGATTTCGAACCTCATTCATGGTGAGGTGTACTTGATACAACATTATGTGATAAACTTTGTCAGTGTCTTGTGACAGGTGGGTGGTTTTCTCAGTGGACTCAGTTTTTCATTATGCGTCTATTTGTTTTTCAGGTGCTGTTGGGAGGATCAACTGCACCATTTAACGACGAGCTCCAAACATGGATAAAACGTATAAATTTTAAAATACAGCTGCATTCCTAGCTGTAACAGCCATTTAGGCTGTTTGAGAAGTGGGTATTCAATATGGCAGATAATGCGATGCTAAGTATTTTTGACACAGATGGAGGATTTCTGGATGATTTAGCCTCTGATAATGGGATGGCAAGTTCTGGGAACTTAATGGATGCTGGAGGGATGCTAGGACAGAATACCAATATACAGATGAATCCTATTATGAATACACAGCCACAGATGTTTAATCAACAAATAGGTGGAATACCACCCAATCAATTCGGCAATATACCAATGCAGCCTCCCAATATGCCACAGCAAAATCAATTTATGTCGAATAATTTTGGTCAGAATCAATTTAATACAACAAAACTACATCATTTTGGAGGTGCAGTCCAACAACAACAGCAGCCAGGAAATGGGACTCATATTATGGTTCTACAACAAAATTCTGAGCCTAGACCCCAACAACAGCCACAAATGCAAGTAGTTGGAGGGAACATGCAACCATCTCCAGGATTTCCAAATTATGGTGGTATAACCACTACTCAAGGCCCACGTCTGCCGAATCCTCAACAGCAAATTGGTATGCAGCAAAATGTGCCCAGAATGTGGAATCAGAATGGACCTAGTCAGCCGTCGTTTGTTCAACAACAAATGCCAAATCAGCAGTCCCACGTACCGGTACAAAATATGCCACAACAGCAGATGCAGTCAGGAAATGGCTTGCAAACAACCTACCTCACACATCATGATTATGCCTTACCAAAAGATAACAATGTCCCACAGAATTGCTACCAAGACAATATGACCTCAACACCGAATGCAAATGCATTTATGCAAGGAATGAAGTCCCCACCAAGTAACATGAGACCAAATGTGCCAACCATGTCTAGTCCAAACAATAATTTGGGCAGTAATGTGAGCAATATAGGTCCGAGTCCTCGACCTCAACAGCAAATGATTATAAATAGAAATGGACCATTTCAACCACCTCAAAATATAAATACTGTGAATATGCCTAACTTTAATGCTAGTCAACAACAAACTTTCCAGAACAATTTTAGTATACCAAATGTTCAAAATGTAGGACAAATGAACAATAGTGGTGTCAGTGTTCCAAATAGTTCGTTTCCAGCATTTACATATCAACAGCAGTTACCAAATCAAAAATCCATGGGAAGTGGGATTCAAATGTCTCAAAATGTGAATGATAAATCCTCAAATATTATTCCATTCCAAAATACTAGTCCCAACCAAAATGTACAGTTCAGACCAGGGTATACTGCTGGTACCCCTCAAAGGACCGTAACCCCTTCTGCTTCCCCCAGACCCATACCATCTCCAGCTCGTACTCCTGATCAGAATGCTCACACTTCTCCTAATTCTCAGGGAAATAATCAGCTTGTCTCGCCTACGCTGGTTTCAAGGAATAATGTACCGCCAGCTTCAAGTCCATACCATCAGGCTGGTAGAAGTGATGCAAATGTTCCAGCGAGTCAGCCACAGATTCCTATCAATTCATTTGGAAATGTGAACAATAGTAATACTGTGTCTATAAATAATAACCAGAGCAATATTGTACCAAATCAGCAGATTTCTGTTAGTGTGAGCCAGCCTAATATAAATAATATCGGACAGATGAGTCCAAATGTTGGAGGACAAGTGAAGAATGTTAATGTAGAGATTTATCAGCTACAACAACAAATTCAGTTGCTACATAATCAACCCCAGACGCAACAAACTCAACAACAAATGTTGGACTTACAAGAACGTGTCCGAACATTAAGAGCACAACAAGAATTAAACAATCAGCGTCAAAAAGTACAACAGACTCAGCAGTTTCCCCCATATCAAGTAAACCACCAACAAATACAACAAACTCCTCAGCGACCTGCTATAATACAAGTTCAACAACAGACAATGCAACCAAGGCAACAGATTGTTCAAATACAGCAACCGTTTCCAAATCAACAAATTCAACAGCCCAACCAACAAGGACAAAAAATATTACTCTTGTCAAATTCCATGCCTGGACAGCCACAAAGATTCTTCCAGACAGTGACCCAGTCGCAGGGCCAACAGTTTGGTCAACAACCACAGCAGCAGAAAGTTTTATTGATTCAAGTAAGTATAGTTTTATCAGATTCAAAAATAATATAGATTTTTAGATTTTTTATTTAGATTATGATTGTATTGGAGTGTCAGATTTATTGTTGTGAGCTCTATTCCAGCTATATTCATGACCAAATCAAATTGACAAACACTAATTCATGGAGATAAAAAAGGCTTGTGTAAAAATGTATACACAAAACTTCCACACTATTTGCAAGTGCTGTATGAAAATAAATCAAATGACAATTAATATTAAGATTGACTACCTCCAGTACTCTAGCCTGACCATGATGGTGCTTACATTGGTTTCTACAGTCAATACAACAGCATATAGCAAATCACACAATCATGTACAACTTACATAGAACATCACCTCGACTCCTGAAGAAGGAGGAAGTTATAGAAAATTGTTGAAGAATGAGAAATTCTCAATCATAGTTTGAATATTTATTAGGTAGTTTAGATAAAAGATTAACTAATAATATAACATCACTTTTTGTGTAACTTTATGTGTATTAAAGCTGATGGACAATGTAATCAAATGAAGTTCACTATTAATTGTCCCCCGACGCTTCGTCGAAGGGGACTATAGAAATGGGTGTCGTCCGTGTGCTTTTTGGTTTCCAGATGATAACTTGTGAATGAAAAGTCAGATTGAAGCTAGGTTTGGTATGTAAGTGTATCTTATGAATATCTAGGTCAAGTTCGATAATGACAATTTTTCGACTATTTTTACTAGAGTTGTGCCCCTTTTTATACCTCAAAAT
>MJUT01000388.1:63716-84124 GCA_002080005.1 Gigantidas platifrons
CCAATAATGTGTTCTGATTGGTTGAAACTTTGAAAATCTTCTTGTCAGAAACCACTAAACCAATTGAATTGTGACTTTGCAGGAATGATCATTGGGTGGTCCTGTACTAAACTTGTGAATCGTTTGCCGATCGGAGATTCAAGATGGCCACCATGACTCGACTTAGTTTAACATAGGACCCTATGGAAATTTCATATTTTCATCTTTTTTTTCTGAAACCACGCAACAGATTTGAACCAAACTTGGCAGAAATGTTCATTAGATGGTCATATACAAGATTTTGATTTTGGCGCTGATCGGAAATCCAACATGGCTGCCAGGGCTCTTAATGTGTTCTGATTGGTCGAAATTTTTAAAATCTTCTTGTTAGAAACCACTGAGCTAATTGAATTGTGACTTTACAGGAATGATCATTGGGTGATCCTGTACTAAACTTGTGAATCGTTTGCTGATCGGAAATTCAAGATGGCCACCATGACTCGACTTAGTTTTAACATAGGACCCTATGGAAAAAATGTTTAAAAGTCTTCTCCTCTGAAACCAGCAAGTCAATTTAAAGCAAACATGGCATGAATGGTCCTTAGGTGATCAACTTTCAAAATTATGTCCTGTGAACCCAACCTCCATCCAAGATGGCTGCCATGAGCAGACATAGTTTTAACATAGAACCCTATGGGATTTGAATAGTAACTTAGATGTATTCGGCATGCAGACATTCTTAAGAGGACTTAGTTATGTCAGGTGAGCGATACAGGCTCATCTGAGCCTCTAGTTTATTTTGAAAGCAGTGTAATTTTAACTCTGAACTTACTTGAGCATAAATCGGGTTTGGATGGTACTGGATTGGGTTTTTTGTCCATGCTAGAAAAATATGTGCAAACTTACAAGAAAATCATTGAAAGTTCATTAATGGTAGTGATTTTAAAGAGGACAGCTGTCGTTTTATGAATGAAGTATAATTGCATGCCCAACTCGCCATTAGGTGTGGTCAACATGTATCTTAAGTAAGAAGGCTTACCAGGTGACGATTACTTACATGTATGCTGTATGGTTTTCTGCAGGACTTTACTTCTCCAACTACTTAACCTTGTTGTCATAAAGCAACATTCAAATGATCAATCTGTCATGGAATTTTATTAAAAGAAAAGAAGAATTTTTTTTAAATTTTATTTAAAACATGTTAAAGTGATGACCATTTCTCCAGATTCAGATATTGTTGTTAATGATCTTCATTTCAACAACTTCATGGTAACCACCGGCTTCTTCCACCACTAAAACTGGTCGCCATAATATAGCTGAAATATTGCTGAAAGTGGCGTTAAGCACAATAAATCAAATCAAATCTTTGTTTATAGGACAATACACCAGCACCACCTCCAGAAGAGGAAACTGTTGTCGTGGAGAAGATTCTTGGTGTTAGAATGAGGAAACTTGATAAAGACGTAAGTGTTCTGTAACAGAATAAACATAAAAAAATGTTGGCATAGACCGACCAACTGCTCTACAATTTTTGTAGACAGATAAGAATGAATATTTGATCTAAGGCCATTATTCGATATATTGTTGATTTAAGAAGTAGGTTTCAAAGCATAATCTTTGGATTCATAGATGAACAAATATTTTAATTTAATGCAGGGTTTGGTGGTCCTAGTGAAAAAAAATGTCAGTCCTCATTAATTTTCTATTGCACAATACCAATCTTGTGTCAGTCCTTAGCAAAACTTGCCCAAAGTCTGCTGACGAATTTCGTTGAACTCTGTTAATGGACAACATTTTTTTTATTCATGTAACTTTGTTTACTAGATTGATGTAGTAAATGAGGAGGAGGAGGTACAGCCTGAAGAGGAAGTAGAGGAATTCTTTGTCAAATTCAAAAACTAGTGAGTAAACATTTACAGCAATATGTACATGTTGGATTTAATTATAAGATAAATAAATTAACTTGATACAGATTAATTAATTATAACACAAGCTCTGTCAAGCTTTTTAAATGAACTAAGATTTATTAGGGTAAATTTATCAAAAGATCTTAATGTTAAATATTATCCTGCACTTGTTCTGTTTGAACAGTCAAATTGCGTAGGCTGGATAATTTTTTGTTATATACTGTCACTAACCGGAATATAGCTTTTCTGTTACCCCTTTCATGTTTTACCTGTGGAGCTGTGTGAAACTAGTTTACTTCCTGTTGACTGAAAATATCAAAAGGCACAACAGAGGGATAATTGTATAGTTTTATTATTTAATTAAAGTATCACCTCCCATGAAATAATGTGATTTTTTTTCTGTAGGACAAACACAACATGAATGCAGTGTTTTAGAATATAAAGCTTATGTGTGTTCTGTGAAATTCACCTTTGTCCCAGTTTTTAAGCCTAGTATACACAAACTTCTTGTTTTAAGACACAGCACTAATACTGTATATTAAAAGGGGATAAATCAATATGTCATAGATAAATCAAAACGTCACATTTATCTCACTTGGAACAAACCTGCTAATTGAATTGAAATCAGGTTTTATAAATACATTTTTTAGTATTAAGTAAGAAAGGATATGGATGTAAATGAGAGAACTTTACAATTAGAGACACAAGTTAAAGTACAGGAACAGCACTTGTATTGCTATTCTACATTTTACAGTCACAGTAGGATCTTCAGTAGCACATGCATGCAAAAATGTCATATAATAGTTGCAAGATATCAACTCTGGCCAAATTAACATCTTTTTCTTGCAGAAGATAAAATTGGATTCAATACATATGAACGGAACTTTGGTAAACCTTTAATTTGTGTTTGTTTTAAGACCTAAGGACTTATGACCTATGACCTCCAGGTGATAAATTGTGTAAAATTAAGAAATTAATGTGCATTTGTTAATGTGTTTTCTGAAAATTTGAATTAATTTGAAAATTAAAAATGCTGTTTGGTGATCTTATGAAAAACTCAATGAAGCATTCAAAAATACTTAATCATATAAAATGAGGTTCCCTGAATCACATTTTTCACCTTCATTTCTCTATTTTCAGTATAAAGCATTCTTCTTTTACAGCTCTTATCTACATTGTGAATGGAAAACAATAGCAGAGTTAGAGAAAGATAAAAGAATTCATATGAAAATCAAAAGATTTAGACAGAAACGCGACCATGCCAATTGTTTTGATACTGTAAGTTGTTAAAAAAAACCACCTAATTAAGGATATGATGATAAGAAGAGGTTTTATCAAATAAAACAGAAATGATTCTAATGTTTTTATGGACAGTAACAGTTTGAGTAGATTTGACTCTTTAAAAATATTTAAAATGAATCTTATGATGACACCAGTATGTTTACAGTTGATCTGTTTGTAACCACCTTAATGGTATAATGGTTAGCCTGCTTGAATCTTATCATGACAACAGTATGTTTACAGTTGATCTGTTTGTAACCACCTTAATGGTATAATGGTTAGCCTGCTTGAATCTTATCATGACAACAGTATGTTTACAGTTGATCTGTTTGTAACCACCTTAATGGTATAATGGTTAGCCTGCTTGAATCTTATCATGACAACAGTATGTTTACAGTTGATCTGTTTGTAACCACCTTAATGGTAAATGGTTAACCTGCTCGTCTCAAGTGATGCAGGTTGTGGGTTTAATCCCTGGTCAGATCACCCACCCCACCCCAATAAAAAGATTATATTTGCTATAACAGTAGGATCACTTGCTGTATTTGTGACTGGGTTTCCACTGGCCATGGCTTTGATTTCATCCTGGGATTTGAGTAAATACGAATGCAAATCTTTTATTTACCAGTGATGGTACCCTTGAGGCAGAGTAAGTAAGGTATTTTATTTATACTAACTTCAATTATCCCTCACTATCAGGCATTTTGGGTACAGACCAGGATGTTTACATATATGCATTGTTAGAATTGTTAATTGCTAATCATGATTAAGAATTAATGCAGTGATTAGCCTATACAGTTGTTATATCAAGTTCAGCAACACAGTTTAGTTAATGACTTGTTAATGCTATAATTATTAGTTATACCTAATCCTGTTAGATTAGAGACAAGTTGAAAAACAGTCCCCAGGTGGTTAGTATATGTCAGATAGAATTTGTAGTTAAACATTAGAGACTACCTCTATTGAGCAATGTATTGTGTGACCTTAATATTTGTTTCTCTTTGTGTTGCATTTCATCAAAATTAAATCAGTATTAAGTGACCACCTCTCGTGTGTAAGGCTGTCACGGTTAGCAAAATCACTATCCGTTTAACCGACCTTTATTAACCGAACCGATCCCGTTTAAACGGTAATTGAAAAGCCTCATGTGAAGCATGCAGCTATTGTGATTGTGATAGAACGGCTTTACTGAAAAGTGTGTTTTTCGCTTTTTTGTGGAAGATCTCGAACTTAAAGACTTAAAATCACACCCATGAAATGACAAGAACAATTTTGGTATGCTACACTTGTCTTTATACATGTGTACATGGAAGCAATTTTGTGTCCGATGTAAACTCCGACATTATTGAATTAACTTCCATTGACATGTAAAATGTGATAAGATCTACGAGTTACAGTTACGAGTCAGGAATATGAAATAAAAGTACTCTCAAACTCTGAGCTCTTCTCCTAAAACGACAGTGTGTTAAACGACCCAACATCAGTGCCCAACGTACATATTTATTTTCCAAGTTGTGTATTGGGATGCACTGTTCACCTGATGACCTGATGTTTGTTAAACATTTGATTGGGTAATGAATAAAAGGGACCATCTCAATGTTGTTTTGACGAATATCGGCAACAGACAGGTAGACAAAAAAATTATTGGTATGCAATATATCACAGAGAAAATAATTCTACGTGGGTAGGAGAATAAGACCACAAAAAAAAAAAAACTGAAGCATTTACAGTATGAACATAAAAAAAAAAACCCAGGTGAAATTGACCAGCTAGCTACCCCGTTGACGACACCCCGCTAGTGAGGAAATTCCAGGTGAAAGTCAAATTGAAACATTATAAGGGAACGACCATTTAACTTGTAGGGGGGTTATGGTTTTTTTTTGCGTTCAGAATTTTTTTTCGAACAATACGAGAGTTAGAATATTTTGTTTTTTTGTTGTGCGAAGTGCGAAATTTTTTTACAGAATTTAACATTCGGTTATATGACAAAAACTCTGAATCAGATTTTTTTTTCAGCAACATTGGGAATCATAATATTTTTTTAGGAAAAAACCATAACGCCCACCCCCTTTCAAGTTAAATGTTCGTTCCCTTACGACCTACCAAATCAACTGTTGAATGCGATAAACTCAAGATCTGAAATTGTCGAAGTTATATGATTTGTGATTTGATTGATTGACAACTGATGGCTTTAAATATTCTATTGATCAGGACGATACTAGAGATACGTGCGGGGAAAGGGGACAGTGGGTAAAGTCTTGTGTGCATATCTGTATTATCAGTTTCATTTTTTATTTTTCATATCTAACTGCTGCAGATATTACATCTCTGACCTATAGGGGCCTGGGTGGCTCAATGAGTTAGGTCGCTGGATCTAACAACTCATACAAGCCTATCACCAATACGGCGTGGGTTCACACCCGGCTTTGTGAATTACAAAAAAGGGTGCACTCGACTCGCAGCCGCAAGTGATAAAGTTTACCAGTTGCTTGCCCATTGTCAGTGATTCTCTCCGGGTACTTCGGCCTCCTCCACCACTAAAACTGGTCGCCATGATATAGCTGAAATATTGTTGAAAGTGGCGTTAAAACACCAAAAATCAAAAATCAAAAGGAATACCAAATATATGCACACAAGACACAGAAAATTCGGTTTACATAGTAGAATATCGGGGAGGATGAGTGTGACTAAGAGACATGACAATTTGCGACTTAATCTGCAGATACAAGGAGATATTTAGTGTGCAGTGCACGATTATGACGATATCGGGTACGCCCAACATCACAAGTTCACAACTTTTGACTATTTTTATTGTAGTTAATACACATACTATTTTAAACTTTTATTTTAGACTAAATGGGAGTATTGTTTCATACATTCGATAAATGTCGACGCTGAACGTTTAAAATTAAGGTCATTCAAAAATTAAAATTCATAATTCACTATTTTGATGAAAATTAAACAAGCTATGTCAATCTGAACCTAATCCATAATTCACTGATCAAAATTAAACAAGTCACTCTGAGTCTGAATCTAACTCGGGCAACAACGGTATTTGACCATGAGTAATTTGTTCTGTTGTTGTTTCTTCTAAACGATCAACTTCGTCTTCAACTCCCGCGGAATTCGGATCTTCTGGCATATCAGGCAGTGTTCTCTTATGGTGTGAATGCGGTACGGATGCTGCACAGGGAGTAACATTATCAAACGAAGTATCAATTTTTTCCTTCTTAATTGATTCTTGAACAGTCGTAGAACTTGAGCTAGGCAATGGCATGTTGGAATCAAGTTTTTCTTGGTTTTTCATATATTTATGCAAGAATATCAAATGGTCAATCGCGGACGACTCGAGTGAAGACCTCAACTTGGTAACTGTACCACCGGCCGTGGAAAAAACACGTTCGGAAGGAACCGATATATCTGGGATACACAATACTTTGCGTGCATACGCTGCGAGCTTGGGATACACACTCTCATTTTTTTTCCACCACTGAAACGGATTGGTGTTGCCAGATACCGGTTTTTCTTTTTTATACAAGTCAATCTCGTCCTCCACTGAGCTTGTTTTTATTTCGCAACAGTCAGTATCCGTTACTTCCATGAAATCTCCAAGTAGATACATCATATCATCGTGAATGTTGTGTTTCTTCTTTTTACTTGGAATTTCGTTTTCTTCAGTCATAGTTTCATTGTTTGTTTTTTCATCCTCGTCGTTTCCCTGGCCTAAATATTCAGACAATTCCGATAGAAAACGAGTCCTCTGATCTTCAGTCAAGAATTTTAATGTGCGATATCGTGGATCTAGGAATGTACAACGCATTGCTACACTTGAGCAAATGTAGTCGTCATCTGTTGAATGGAATCTCCTGGTAATATCGTCAGCTACAATTTTCTTAAAATCGGCTATAGCTTTCATATCGGTATCGTTTCCTCGTAAATGATTGGTGGTTAAGCTAAATACTATAGGATAAATTCCACTAAGTGTAGGGTATTCTTCTGAACACATGACCCTTGTCGCTAAATATAAGGGTTTAAGAACGGGAATCAAAGCTTCCACAACATGCCAATTGTCATCACTCAATTCCAAAGAACGGGCGGCATCTAACTTTGTCACTTTCGGGTCGTGAAGAACAGCATACACGGCAAGCCTTTGCTCTAACAGCCTATCAACCATTTCATAAGTAGAGTTCCAGCATGTTGGACAATCTATTTTCAATGCATTATTTGGAATATCCATTTGTTTTTGCCGACTACGCAATTCGTTGGACAAGACGACTGATTTACGAAAATGTTTCACAAGCTGGCGGGCCCCATTTATTACTTTCGTGATAGCCCTTACGCTATCAAAGGCCCCTTTAATTGATAGTTGAAGTGTATGCGCAAAACAATGCAAGTGTGGCATTTCCAAGTTTTCACCACAAACCACCATGTAGGATGCATTATCCGTCACTATGCCGCTGATTTGAGAATCACTCATTTCAAATTCCTGAATAAACGACTTTATTTCTAATGCTGTATTTTCGCCGGTGTGACGTTCCGATACTTCACGTGTAGCCAGTACAAAATTTTGGCAGTTCCAATTTGCGTCAAGAAAGTGAGCCGTCATTGTGATAAAGCCCTGCATATGCATACTTGACCAATGGTCAGTGGAAAATGCCACCCCAACTTGTGATTTCAGCTTTTCTCGTAAAAGATTAGTTCTTGATATTCACAAGTCACGTATTTGGAAACACATGTTTTTCCTGGCACTTCATACGTTGGATTAAGCTCCGAACAAAATTTTCTAAAACCGGCTCCTTCACACATTGAGATGGGCCGCAGATCTCTGGCACACATCAATGCTAATGATTCAGTACAACGTATCCACTTGTCCGGTTGCATCGTTGTAATCACGGGTTTTTTATACGCGTTCAGCTTAGTCTGTAAGTTTTTCTCCAGATTCTGTCTTCAGTGACTTATGTTTGAGCTTTAGATGGTTTCCCATGCTGCCAGTACTCCCACCAGTATACGATAGTTCAGTTGAACATAGATTACACACAACTTTAGGCTTATTATCGACTTTAGCAAAGTATTGCCAGACATCCGATCGTTTTGAACTTGCCATCATTCCTTTGAAACTTTCAACTGAAAGACCCTGAAACAGCAACTCTGTGACACTTATGTCACCGGCTACAAACAATGACAAAATTAACATTTATTGACAATGTAATTGATCTTTAATCTCAATTCAGATTGTTATTGATTTTTTGTTTTACCGATGTTACTGTACTTTTACTTGACCGTATTTTACGCTTGATCTCGTATACACGTATACATTACGGTTAACCGTTTACTAATTCTTTAAACAGATAGTATTTGAAATCTAACCGCCGATGGTTACACGGATAACCGTGACAGCCTTACTTGTGTGATCGTTTTTTAATGTTTCCTTAGAAGTTCACATAAAGATAAGTTTGACTGTATTTTATTTCTTGGAAGTTCATTTAGCGATTTCATAATACTTTTGTTATAATTTTACAGCTTGACGAGGATGAACTGTTTAATCCTGACTATGTAGAAGTTGACCGTGTATTAGAATTGTCAGTAACAACTGACCCAACAACAAGTGAAGATGTTACTCACTTCCTGGTTAAATGGCGTGGTCTACCATATGAAGACAGTACATGGGAATTACAACAAGATGTTGATCCTGAGAAAGTCAAATTGTTCTATAAATATAGAGAACCTCCCCCAGAGAATGAAAGACAGGTAATAAATAACTGGTTCTGTAATAAAATGGCTGTCTCCATGTCATCCAGTAATATTTGTTTTTGTTTTTATCAAATTACTTTTTAAATTCGTTTTAGTTGAAAAATGAGGGAATATCTTTATATTCTGTAAAAGCATTTCTGAGTTGTGCCCCTTTAACCAAAAACAAAAATATTTAATATGACAAAATCTTGAGTTTTATTTTTTCGTACGGTGAAACCAGTCTAAATTGAATTTTAAATAAAGTTTGCCTATAGGAAATCTTTAATAATTTAACTTGTATAAACTGAATACCTGTCCATTCCATACACTAAGGTTTGTCTGAAGAAGGTTTAGTTAAGAGAGGTTTCACTGTAGTAATCTTCTTAAAAATCATCGCAACATTTTCAAGATATGTCTTAAGTTCCTAGGTATTCCCAAAGTTATTATACCCCCACTCGTAGTGAGGGGGCTATATTGCAATCACCTTGTCCGTTTGTCCGTCCGTCTGTTCACACTTTCGTAACAGATAACTCAGCTTCTACTGGAAGAAATGATTTTATATTTGATATATGGCTTTGGCATGGTGACTTGTACCGTGTCTCCCCTTTCCAGGTTTACCGCACATCTACTTCCTCTTTACAGTGTGACTTAGAATTTTTCATGTTTGCCGTAATGGAAACTTTCATAACAGTTATCTCAGCTTCTACTGGAAGAAATGATTTTATATTTGATATATGGCTTTGGCATGGTGACTTGTACCGTGTCTTCCCTTTCCATGTTTACTGCACATCTACTTCCTGTTTACCGTGCGACTTACAAATGAACATGAGTGGGGGTATTCTTAGCACGACGTAGCGTGCAACATCTTGTTAACCCTGAAAATTGATGACAGTTGTAAAATGTAATTTTTGTGAAGATAAATTGTATGATTTTATTGTTCAGGTTGTATCCAGACCTAACAGAGATGACTGGAAGAAGATACCAGAATCTAAAGTGTATAAAGGTGGTAACAATCTCAGAGATTATCAGCTGGAAGGTGTTAATTGGTTGACATTTAACTGGTACAAACAGTAAGTTTCTAATTTACAGTTGCTAATTTTTTCTTACTTAAAAATGTTCAGCATAAAACTTTTTGTTTAAGTTTTATGTGCATCAATTTCTGTTATATCTAAAAATCAATTTGGATGTTATGATTAAAAATAGGTTACGACTATCCCTTGGTGTTATCGTCCACCAATAAAACTGACCACCACGATATAACTGAAATATTGTTGAAAGTGGCGTTAAACACCACCAAACAAACAAACATACATCTTTGATAGAAGTGCTTTTGTAAAATACCTATCAATATGTTAATCTATTTTTATTTCAGTCAAAATTGTATATTAGCTGATGAGATGGGTCTGGGAAAGACCATTCAGAGTATAGCATTCCTACACGAGATTGTAGAGTATGGAATAGTGGGGCCATTTCTAGTAGTTGTACCGCTGTCTACCTTGGGTAACTGGCAGAGGGAGTTTGAGACATGGACTGATATAAACACTATTGTATACCATGGAAGGTGAATTCATATTTATCATAATTTAAGAATATTACTTTGTAGACGAAAATACAATGGCATGTGTATGTAATGTATTGACACTGATATGAACATATGGCTATTTAAATTACCTTCGTACTGACAAAACTTCAAATATATACAAAAACTGTGTATTAATAATCTATAGAGATTTTAATGTAAAGAAATAATTATTTAAAAGAAAGCTAAAATGGTGATGATAAACAATTCTGTCAATATCAACAAAACAAACGGTGATGATAAACAATTCTGCCAATATCAACAAAACAAACGGTGATGATAAACAATTTTGCCAATATCAACAAAACAAACGGTGATGATAAACAATTCTGCCAATATCAACAATACAAACGGTGATGATAAACAATTCTGCCAATATCAACAAAACAAACGGTGATGATAAAGAATTCTGCCAATATATCAACAAAACAAACGGTGATGATAAAGAATTCTGCCAATATCAACAAAGCAAACGGTGATGATAAACAATTCTGCCAATATCAACAAAACAAACAGTGATGATAAACAATTCTGCCAATATCAACAAAACAAACGGTGATGATAAACAATTCTGCCAATATCAACAAAACAAACGGTGATTATAATCAATTCTGCCAATATCAACAAGACAAATGAAGAAGCATGTATTTAATGAATCATTAGTTACAAAATATTCATTTTGAAATGGCCATAAATTTGATATAAAAGATGGAAAGAAATGATTTTGTGTTAATAAAACAAACCACAATTATCAATCTGTTTTTATTCTTCTATTTCAGTAATGCCAGTAAATTCATGTTACAAGAATATGAAATGTTTTATAAGGACGACTCAGGACGAAGGATTCCTGATGTTTACAAATTTCGTGTATTAGTGACAACATTTGAGATTATTATATCAGACTGTGAATTGTTAAGTTCTGTAGACTGGAGATGTTTAATTATAGACGAGGCACATAGATTGAAGAACAAAAACTGTAAACTCATGGAAGGTCTGAGATTTGTAGACTGTGTAAGTAAATTGTAAACTCATGGAAGGTCTTAGATTTGTGGACTGTGTAAGTAAAATGTAAACTCATGGAAGGTCTGAGATTTGTAGACTGTAAGTAAATTGTAAACTCATGGAAGGTGGTCTCAGATTTGTAGACTGTAAGTAAATTGTAAACTCATGGTAGGTGGTCTAAGATTTGTAGACTAAGTAAATTGTAAACTCATGGAAGGTGATGTAAGATTTGTAGACTCATGGAAAGTCTTAGATTTGTTGACTGTTTAAGTAAATTGTAAACTCATGGAAGGTGATGTAAGATTTGTAGACTCATGGAAAGTCTTAAGATTTGTTAACTGTACTGTTAATTCATAGGATGAGTGTTATTTGGATATCCTTGTCTTCATTTAAATGTTTCGGCCACAATGATTTTCTTATAATTTTATCCATAAGATTTATGCAATGTTTTTATTGAGGAAATTAAATTGATGGGATGAAGATGACATGATTTTAAACATCACCTTTGTAAAAACTTATTCTTGCTTGTGTTTAATTTGTGTATAAAAGATTTATTCACGGCATAAGATAAGGTGTCTTGGAACGAGGTCATCCCAGAAACAGTAGAGGTTTAAATTATTGTTTGATTTGAATAAGTTTCTTGCTGTAAATGTGTCACAGTAAACTAAAAAACTTTAATAACCCTAACCCAACCCCTTCCCATGTAGATTTACCAATCAAAGAATCTTTGAGTCGTGGATTTATACTTTGAATATTTTTCTTGCAGGAGCATCGAGTATTACTGACAGGTACTCCTTTACAGAACAATGTAGAAGAACTTTTTAGTTTACTAAACTTCTTAGAACCTGAACAATTTAATTCTTCACAAGCGTTCTTAACTGAATTTGGTGATTTAAAGACTGATGAACAAGTGGACAAGCTTAAGGCATTACTTAAACCTATGATGCTTAGACGACTGAAGGAAGATGTGGAGAAAAACTTAGCTGCCAAGGAGGAGACAATCATTGAAGTGGAATTAACAAACATACAAAAGAAGTATTATCGTGCTATTCTAGAGAGAAACTTTGCCTTCTTATCAAAAGGCTCTACATCATCAGCTAACGTGCCAAACCTTCTGAACACTATGATGGAGCTGAGAAAATGTTGTAATCATCCTTATCTAGTCAAAGGTGCTGAGGATATGATTATCAGGGAAACCAAAGAAAAGGAACAGAAATCTGATTTAGATCTCTTTGATGTACACAAGCTGATGGTTCAATCTTCAGGAAAACTTGTATTGTTAGATAAACTCTTACCTAAATTAAAACAAAATGGACATAAAGTGCTAGTATTTTCACAGATGATCAAAGTTCTTGATATTTTAGAGGATTATCTTATTCATAGAAGGTATTTATATGAGAGATTAGATGGTAGAATTACTGGTATAATGAGACAGGAAGCTATAGACAGGTTCTCTAAGCCTGATGCTGACAGATTTGTCTTCTTACTCTGTACTAGAGCTGGTGGACTAGGTATCAACTTAACAGCAGCTGATACTGTTATCATCTATGATTCTGACTGGAATCCTCAGAATGATTTACAGGCTCAGGCTAGATGTCATAGAATAGGACAAAGTAAAGCTGTCAAGGTGTACAGACTGATTACCAGAAACTCATACGAGAGAGAAATGTTTGACAGAGCATCCATGAAGTTAGGTCTGGACAAAGCTGTACTACAGTCAATGGGTGGAGAAAAAAATGTTAATCCAGTAAGTTATCTTAGTTAAAGTACATATCACAATTTGTTACTGGTTCAAAGAATGGTACAGACATGCCAGCTTTTAACACGTATCATAGATTTACAATTAATCTGTCTAAATCAAATCTCCTTGTGACCAGCTTTTATATTTGGAATATACAGTTGTTTGGTTTATACAGTTAAGTGAACAAAGATTTACTACATTCAGACTTTATTTAAAGTTTGGTTTATACAGTTAAGTGAACAAAGATTTACTACATTCAGACTTTATTTAAAGTTTGGTTTATACAGTTAAATGAACAAAGATTTACTACATTCAGACTTTATTTAAAGTTTGGTTTATACAGTTAAATGAACAAAGATTTACTACATTCAGACTTTATTTAAAGTTTGGTTTATACCAAATTGCTGTTTATTCAGTGTTCGATTTACACTGTATTTCAAAATTTAAGAAATAACAAAACTTTTTTTTTTAATTTAACAACAAATAAAACTGTTTAATTATGTCCCCCAAAGTTTGGGGAGACATATTGTGTTTGCTCCGTTTCTTATTATTTTTTTTATTTTTTTTTATTTCATTCTTTCTTTCTTCCACCAAAAGTTTTTCTTTCTTTCTTTCTTTCTTCCGCCAAAAGTTTGTCCGACATATTTCTCGGCGACTACTGAACGGAAATCAATGAAACTTCACAGGAATGTTAAGCACTATGAGTAGATGTGCAGACTACTTTCGGAATTTTCAAAATGGCTGCCGTTGCCATGCTAAAAAATTGAAAAACACAAAAATGATCATAGCAGGTTACTCGCCAAACAGAAATTGATGAAACTTGTTAGGAACAACATCCACATCTAGTGGAACGGGATAAGCTAAAAAAAAAAAAATCGGAAACGGTGGACAAACTTTGTCACAGTTGCCATAGAAACAAAAAAGGGGGGATTAAAAAAAAATTTGGATTCCTTTCATCAAACTTCATGAAACTTTGTAGGAATATCCACTGTAGTGTGTGGCAGCTTTTGGGGGATTGAAAAAATTAAAAATGGTGGCCATTGCCATGGTAACCAAGGTGCAAAAAGTGTTAAATTCAAACCGTACAGTGGATCCTTTTGAAACTTGACACAAAAATAGATCATCACTCAAAGTTGATTCTAAATAGCTGGACGTTAAACATCAATCAATCAATCAACATAATTATTAAATTAGAAGACTTGGATGACCCACTTTAAACTACGTTTGTATTTTTATAGCAACAACAAATGACAAAGAAAGAGATTGAAGAATTGTTAAGGAAAGGAGCTTATGGTGCTTTAATGGAGGATGATAAAGCTGGTGATGATTTCTGTGAGGAAGACATTGATCAGATCTTACAGAGAAGAACACAAGTCATTCAAATAGAATCTGAAGGCAAAGGTTCCACTTTTGCCAAGGTAACCACTGGTTTATTTTCATTTAAATCGGGTTTATTGCATATGTAAAGGTATCTTTGTTAGTACTGACAAAATTAAATTTGTAAGCAGTCAAGGAAGGGTATTAGCCATGTTTTGTGTGAATTCACATGCATTGCAGCTGCTGGTCTGATATTGCAAGACACTTCTCAATTTTAATGCACAACAAATAGACACCATTTGTTAAATTATATATAACTCATGTATGACAAAAAAAGAAAGAAAAATTAATTTCTTATAGCATTATTTCAGCTACAAATAGAAATTATATGTATAACATAAATTACAGGCCAGTTTTACCATGAAAGAGATTGTATTGCTAATAGAAATTATAAAATAAATTACAGGCCAGTTTTACCATGAGTGAGAATAGAAGTGACATTGATATCAACGATCCTAATTTCTGGCAGAAATGGGCAAAGAAAGCTGATGTAGATACAGACCAAGATAAGGTAAAATACTCACCAGTTTATACATGGACCAGAATTTGTAACATGGGCATGATATTGCATGGGTATTTTTCCTAGTTTTGACTAGTGAAAAAATCACTAGCAGGAATTATTTCTCTCTGGTAAAAGGCTGGTTAGATAAATGTTGGAATATTTTAATTTAATTTATTGGTTGGTTTTATCATCAAGTGGGTTAGATTGTAAAGTATAACAAGTGGATGAAGAATTTACTTCTAAAAAGGGACAACAATTTATTTTTATTTATTCATGGAAAAAACTTTGAGAAAATGAGTTTAGATTGTATTATTTCTGCTATTTAGAATCAGTTGATTGTTGAAATGCCAAGAATGAGGAAACAGACAGCTCGTTATGGCAATGATGATGGTGTAATGGACATGTCTGAGTTAGAATCCTCCACTGATGAGGAAGGGGGTGAAGAGGATGAAGAAGGTGGTGGAAGAGGGCGTGGCAGAGGAAAGAAGGGAAAGAAAGGCAGGAGGAGAGGTCGAGGCTCTGATGATGATTTTGATGCACATGGTGCTATTGGTGAACTTTATTCAAGATCTGAGTGCTTCAAAGTGGAGAAAAATCTTCTGGTTTTTGGGTAAGTTAATTTTTATTAATTTATCTTGACAGATTCTTAATAGTGTAGAATATGAAATATATTATTTTCTGCATATCCATTAACATGGTATGATTAACCTTCTCTACCTTTAAAATGAAAATAAAACTTATATAATCAACCACAGTAAATTTCAAAATAATACATTTTCTTTATGTAATGATATTTAATATTATGAGTGTTTTATAAAAACTATGAATTCTTGTACACAGAACAATCAGTATCCATAGTTGACTTGAATGTAAACTAGATTTATATTTTATGAGTATGAGTAGTTTTGTCTAATTAACCACATAATTATTTTTATTTCAGTTGGGGACGGTGGTCAGATATCATCAGCCATGGTCGCTTCAAGAGAACATTAATAGTAAAAGATGTTGAGACAATATCAAGGGCACTGGTAAGAACACACACATACAAAGCATTGTTAAAAGTTATCTGTGATGCATACTAGTCTAAATTTCAGTAAAAGTTTCAAATATCTGTCATGATTTAGGGGAAAAGGTTTGAATATATCCAGGTACCTCTGTTCAAAGAAAAGTATAATTTAATATCTTTGCAGAGTTAAAACATGGAGAAAATCTTTTTGAAATGTGCTACTTGCAGTTTGTGTTACCGATTTGGCTTTGATTGTTGAAATCTGTTTGTAGAATTTCAGTTCTTAATGTTCTATTTAGAAAGTTGGTTTTGTTTTTCCATGAAAGTCACGTAATAATACAGGGTATAAAAAAACTTACCAAACTTAGCAAACAGGAAAAATTTAACCTTTTGTTTAAAACGAAGAAAATATGATATATCATTAATTGTTTTATGTAATGAAAGGGGACTTGTTGTTTTTGTGGTTTAAATAGAAGTCAAAATAAATTCACAGAATTCACATACATAGTAGCAATAAAAATATAGATATGGAATTCAGGCCCATGACATGTTTCTGGAATAACCTTTTATCAGGTCAAAAGATGGGAAACGAGAATATTTTAAATGTCTCTGGGAGCAAGAAAACCACAGTACTTCTGTCTACAATGTTTTATACCTTATTTATTGATGTTGTATTGTGTACCAGTCCTGTAACGATAGATGTGTATCATGTTCTATTGGTACAGCCATTTACAGGTTTCAATTATTATTTTCAGCTGATGTACTCATTAAAAGTTTATAAAGGTGATGAAAAGATTAAAGAGTTTATTTGGGATTTAATTTCGCCCTCAAATGATGGATCTCTTAGGAACCATTCTGGTGAGCTATTAAATGATTTATTATACAGTAAAACCTGTATAAACAGAACCCATTTGGGACTAAAGAATTTGTTCAGTTTAGACAGGTGTTTGGTTTACACAGGTTCAGATTACATAGACATTTAGTAGATGGGACTGTAAAGTCTGTCTGGTTTAGGCAGGTTTTCGGTTTACTCAGGGTTCGGTTTAGACAGGTTCACTGTACATGTATGTTATGTTAATGTGAAAATCTGATACATCATATAATTAGCTCACCTGACCCAAAGGTTCATGTGAGCTTTTGCCATCAGTTCGCATCCGTTGTCTGTCTAAGCTTCACAGTTTAACCATCTCCTGAAACTATTGAATCAGTTGGTACCAAGCTTTTTACGAATGAAGTTTATGAGGTCCTCTACTGAAAGTCCTTAAAAAACCATGGCCGCCAAATGCAATTATAATTTAACTAACAAAGGTGGATAGATTTATCTGAATTATGGATGTTTAATGTCATCTATCTTCAATATTCCTGTTTTATCATGTTTTACTGGTGACAGAGACTTGACCAAACCAGCAACTTATTGTTAAGTCTCTGACCAAAACACAAATGGTTGTATCCGGTACACCTCCATATGGGAGGAAGTCAAATGCACAAATCTTATTAGTGATAGTCATTGATTGCATTGTTTGATGAATTTCCAACCTCTCTATGATGGCAGCCACAGACCCCCCCTCTTTCCCTAAAGTAAGATAAATAACCAGGTACTCGATGATGCTAGAGTATGTCTGCAAGTACTACTGCTTCCTCCGCCATCAAGCCTAAACTCCCAGCAAACAAACATACAATGAACAAATCACTAGAACAGGTTCTATGGCATTTGGATTGATTTATTATGGAAGATAAACATGCAGAAAAGTGTGACACTATTGTAATATGTGTGTAGTTATTATGATCATTTGTTTAACAATTGTAGGATTATCTGCTCCTGTTCCACGAGGAAGGAAAGGAAAAAATAAGATGAACAAAAAAGAACAGAAAGAATCTGAACATGAGATGGCCATGGCAAAGTTTGACATAGATCCTGAATCTATACTGAAAGATCAAGGTTATAGAAGACATCTTCATCGCCATGCCAACAAGTATGAGTCTATAATGTATCTCTTATCATGTAGCTTTAAAAACTAATCGGGGATGATTCTTTTCAGTTATTTAACTCATTTCACCTATTTTCCTCTGAAATTTGTTTTCTGGAAGTTGTTAGACAGGGTCAGAACAGGTCAAAAATGACAATTTTGAAAGGTGGTGTAGATGGTTTCAGCTATTTTTCATTGATATTAGTTATTTTATTTTCTAATCAGGATCATGTGATACTGTTGACAAGGCATTATTTTAGTGGGAATCTCTCAGGTGAAATATTGACAAAAAGAACAAATGATGAACAAGAGATCCAATTCTTATCATCTAATGATGAATTCTTTGTCTGATGTTCTTTACCTATTTTTGTTTTAGATGTTTGTCTTCTCCATTAAATTTATATTATCAATGGACAATAATGATAGTATATATACTAACGTTGATTTGTTTTGCGAGTATGGATTTTTTAGGGCAAACTTCCATCAAAGTCCATTTCGAGCAAAACATATGAATGATAGTATGTATATCCAGGATTTGGTAATGTGATGTCTAATTATAATAGATAACAGCTCTATTAAATTAATATCACACTAGTTACTTGATAATAGATATCAAATGGAAAATGTAGAGATCATGGATAAATTATATTATTTCAGAGTATTACTGAGAGTTAGATTGTTGTACTATCTACGAGAAGAAATCATAGGAAATGCAGCTGATAAAATAAACAAAGGGTTCGATGTGAGGTAATTTTATCAGTTAAGAATAGCATACTGGCATGTATAAAATCAACTATTGATTGAATTTAAGTGGTTAAAAATGTCATACTTATAAAAAAACATCTGATATTTAAAAATGACTTATATTTTAGTAAACATTTAGTATTTGTTTATTTGCAATTACTGTTTACCTAAGATGTGGCATAATTACATGTGTAATAATGAATCTTGTATGAGAATAACTTATATAGGAGTCAATAAGAGGGACCAGAAAGGTTTGTTCTCACTTCACTGTTATTAATAACTATGTTATAAAATCTTTAAAAAATGTTTAAAATTTAACAAAACCTTGCAAAAAAAAAAATGTAGACTATAATTTTTGCTGAAATCATCAGTATTGCTTGTTTTATTTGTGCTACTAATATATGAAATTTTGATCTAAATGTGCAATTTATAATTTTCAGTTATATACATATTTTCTATGATAACAGAAGTGACGTAAATTTATTTTAAATCTTTATAAATATTAGTGTAAAAACACATGATGAACAAGAGATCCAATTCTTATCAACTCTATGATGATCTCTTTGTCTGATGTTTTATAACTTATTTCAAAATAAAGTCAGATGTAATATTTGTACAGCAGCATGAACAACGATTGATATGAATCTGTTTTTTTACAGTGAAATAGAACTGCCAAGAGCTAATGTAGAAGGAGAGCCACCCACATTATGGTGGGATGAACTGTCAGACAGATCACTGTTAATTGGTGTCTTTAAACATGGTGAGTATTCCTGTCACGTTTAATGAGCCACCCACGTTATGGTGGGATGAACTGTCAGACAGGTCACTGATAATTTGTGTCTTTAAACATGGTGAGTATCCCTGTCACGTTTAATGAGTCGCCCACGTTATGGTGGGATGAACTGTCAGACAGATCACTGTTAATTGGTGTCTTTAAACATGGTGAGTATTCCTGGCACTTTTAATATCTAATATGAAATTCAGACATTTGTTTTAAAATAAAAATCCTTTTATCTAGTTTCACAATGGGAAATGAAAAGATGACAGACTGTAACCAATGGCGTAAGATTTAAAATCGCTTACAGTCTGTAACCAATGGTGTAAGATTTAAAATCATTTTAGGAGCATAGCTTATTTATTCAATTTGCAGAATACTCATACATTATATTAGGAAATAGTATAGGATTGTGATTTGGACAGTGGCTGATATTGAGAGGATGTTGCACTCTATTTTTAGCTCACCTGACCCAAAGGGTCATGTGAGCTATTGCCATCACTTGGCGTCCGTTGTCGTCGTCGTCCGTCGTTAGCTTTTCACATTTCAATCTTCTCCTCAGAAACCACTGAGCCAAATGGAACCAAACTTGGCAGGAATGTGCATCAGGAGGTCCTCTATAAAAATATGTTTTTTGTTTCGATCAGGAATTCAACATGGCGGCCAGGGCCAATAATGTGTTTTGATTGGCTCAATTTTCAAAGATCTTCTTGTCAGAAACTACACAGCCAATGGAATTGTTTTATGGTGTGAAGGATCCTTGGGTGGTCCTCTACCAAAATTATGTTTTTGGTGCATATCCAAAATCCAAGATGGCC
>MJUT01000388.1:94536-118108 GCA_002080005.1 Gigantidas platifrons
GTCGCCGCATTGCCGATTTTTTTGCAAAAATAGTTAAAAAAAAATAATTAAATGCGGTAGCGCTGTCCGTACGGAAAAAACAACCGCATCCGTTTTTCTCTTATATCGCGTGGTCGGTGAAACGCTTTAAAACGCATCATGCTTAAATGAGATTTAAAGCATCGTTATGACAATGTATAAATAAAAAACGTGTTTCCGTTTGACATTTAGACAAAATGTCAATCGTTTCTGTGCAAATTCGGCACAAATGTTTGCCAGTTTTACCAGGAAACATAATAGGGGGCTTCTCCGAAGCTTGTACCTTATTGGAATTGTTTACGGAGATAAAAAATGGTACATTGGGACCAGCGGATTGGACGTTTCCATAAAAATTAACCACTTGTGATGTTTCTGCCACCATCGGAAGAAATAAAATTGAAATTTTCAATAAAGTAATGAAAAGATTTATACATTGCCCTATTTTTCACCAAAAAAAAGAAGAAAAAATGCCTCCCTCATCACTTTTTACAGCAGTAAAAGGATAAAAAAAAATGTCGCCCTCCCTCATCAATTTTGACAAAAAAGGGCCTGAGAACCAAGTAATTAACTTTGCATGGCCTTAGATGTATTCGGCATGCAGACATTCTTAAGAGGACTTATTTATATCAGGTGAGCGATACAGGCTCACCTGAGCCTCTAGTTTTGTTTTCTAATAATGTGTCCAAGTCATTTAAAAATAATAAAAAAAAAAGAAAGAAAAAGAAAAAAAGGTAGCAAGTTTCCCCGTTTTCTTACTCCATTTTCACAAAGTATTCTGACATACAGTTGTTGTATTAGGATATACATGTATACAAATATGATGAGGTATCCAGTGTGGGAAGCGTTTTTTTCTCTTATCTCGCCATTTTGGCTAGTTACTTCAAAATTGTACTCGCCAAATTAGAATTGCACTTGCTAAGTTTGGCCAGTGGGTAGATATTTCTACTCGCCAATGATCTAATGCAAATATTTTACACATCAAAATTAATTGCTGCAAAATCCGACCCTGACTCGAAAATTGCGATTTTTTAACATTTACCTTTTTACCATGTCCACCCCAACCCAATTTTATTTGATATCATAAAGTTTTACTCTGCCTAATCCGTATTTAAGATAATCTGAATGGTTTGCATTGAACTTTGGGAGGTATATATTAATTTTGTTTGATCCCGGTTCGGAATAGGACGCCATCTTTTAGCTTTTTCTATCAAAAAGAGAAATCAATATGGCGGACGTGAAACATTGCACCGCTATTCCTATCAACGATTTTGAAGGATTTTTTAACGATCGAACGTAGTGAGATATCGTTTAATGCTAGCGCTCATGCATGAGAAATACAAACCGGAAGACACTGCTTTACACAACATGTGTCGCAACCTTCCGCCCGGACAAAAATATAGTCCATATATAGAGTCAATTGTAAGAGGACGAGTAACTTAAATATCAGAAAGGGCATGCATGCAACATTCATATATTATAAATCCCCCTTAAAATTGGGTACTTATATGCACATTTGCTCATCTAACAGTATTTCTTTGTTGCAATGCGGATTTTGCAGATGGATATTACAATATCTAGAAATTGATATTGTGTTTACTATGTAAGAGACTTTGATTTTCGTATTGCGTCTGAAAATTGACATTTGAACAACAAAAAATGCGTGTGGATATTTCAGCAAGTGTACAAAAATTGTATCTTTCTACTTTTGTCCTGTTCCGAAATGTGTGTTTTCTGTTTTTAATTTTAGAATAAATTTTAAAACATAGTCTATTTATATCCTACGCTGCTGGGGGTTACAATTCAACTGGTTTGTTAACCGAATAATCCAGTCGTTATATTACGCTCCCGGTTACATTACAGAAGGCGGAGAGAATCGGAGACGGAAAGGGCTGGAATTATTTGAGTTACTGGTTTGTCAGTGTCGTTAGTTCTCGACCATCNTAGTTTTCAGGATTGGGAACCAGTGCTTTAGACAACACGTGTTCTAATGTTTGACGTACTATCTAATGAAAAGTCTAGAAAATCCCGAAGAGGTTTTGACCTGTTAACTTTGATTCACTGCTGACGTATTTATGTCAACAATACATGCTTTTAAAGTATGTTCCACCTAAAAATAAACATGAAATGAAAGTATCGATGTAGCAACCAGCAAACAAACATGGACACAAATAATGAAAAAAAATCTGTATAATACTCCAGTAGGTGTCCGTAAATGGATGAGGGAATTGAATGTTGATGTTGGCTTCGAAACAAAAAAGATGAAAATGGAAAGGACACGGATGTTGTCTTCGGAAGGCTATATATATATATATGTTCGGTCGCGAGATTATCGAATTTCTTCTCTTATCGCTTTTGGCAAGTTGGTGAGCAGTGGTTTCTTTCACTGGGTATATTCTGTTACTAAAAGTCAATAGTGTTTCTGGAAGGGAGTTCAATAATTCATTCATAATCAAGATGATTTCTTTTCTGACTATGGTTAATGGACACAAAGCAGATGATGGACAAAAAATGCATGAAATAAAAAATATATCACAGTCTTGTTAATATGACAGCTCTCATTGCAATGGGATATCTTTTGTAATGATTCTTGATTCAAACTTTTAACAACGGTCTCTTGTTTTGATGATGATGATTTGCCATGCTAATACTAAAGACCTAATAAATGACCAGATGTGTTTGTTTGTTACATTTTATGAATTTCGTATGATTTTGCTGATTTTTGCTTTACATGTATGTATTTTGCATGAATTTTTATAATGCAGGCTTATTTATATTTTTAAAACTTTAATGGAATTTGCATGTACATTTCAAAGAGTATTGGAATAAATGATTTCATAACATGCAAAAGTTAATTGGAACAGGGGATTTTGATACCAATGATTGACCATCAGAAACGTTGGGTATTTATGTGAATGGTTGACCTTTGTTTTAATTCGTTGATTGATTGATTGGTGTTTAACGTCCAGCAAGCATTTTTTCAGCTACATTCAGGACGAGGTTTTAATTCGTATCTAGGAGAATAAAATCAATACATCAAATAATAAAAACTACAAAATTGCCATAAGAAGCATCAAATTACAGGATATTGGTATGTGCTTCCTGTTGATGTATCCAGAGATATTAAAAGCCATGAATGTTTAGTTCCTTTACTTTGTTTTATTACATTTTTCCTGGATAGAAATCAAAGAATAGCAAATTATATATTATTATCTCTTCAAACTCTTGTAATTTTGAAAATATTGCTTGACAATCAATAATTTGATTTTCATCATTTTCAGCCATTGGACAAGGAGAGAAGAATCTGATTTCTATAGAATCATATCAACGTTTGGTGTAGAATTTGATCTCTACACAGGGAGGTACAAGTGGGACAGATTCCGTACACTGGCTAGATTAGAGAAGAAACATGATGACACACTTACAGAATATTTCCAGGCCTTCTATCACATGTGTATGAGAGTCTGCAAGAAGTTTAAAAATGATGATGATGGTAGTCAATTTTTATTTATTTTGTATTAATTTAAATTCAAGTCTGAATTGTTTATTAGTTATTATCTGAACTAACTAAATATTTACATAAATTTATCATTTACGAACAGACAAACAAAAAATAGAAATTAAATGCAAATTAAAATCTCCAAGTCTAAAATATTTATAACTAAATTAGATAAGAATTAAAATCTCTAAGCTATAATGTAGCATTCATGTGCATAGCAAATGCTGTTTGTTTATTATTTTTCAGTTTAAAAGACAAAATACTTCTATACATTGAACTCAATTTATTTTAATTCCAGCACTGCCTCCAAATAACATTTATGTAGAACCAATCTCTGAAGAGAGAGCTAGTCGAAGTCTTGCCAGAATTGATATCTTGAACAAAATACGAACAGAAACATTGGCACATCCTAAGTTTGACGAGCGTGTCAAATTATGTCAGACGTCTTATGATCTACCATCTTGGTGGATTTGTGGGAAGCATGATAAAGATTTACTCAGGGGTGCTGCCAGGTAAGAAACGTTGTAAAGAATCAAGGTGGTGAAAAACCGAGAAATCTTCTGATGAAGTGTAGCTTTTATGTCGGCTAGTTTTCTTATGCTGTGAAGTGTAATGTCAGTAACACCCCTGTGGAAAATTTTAAAGTGACATTTGCATAAACAATGTATTACAGAACTCGTCAGATCCTTTAGATGATTTTTTAATAACTCCATTGAAATCTTAAGATATATTTGTTCAGATATTATTGTTTTCTCTTAACATTTTTCTTTTGCTTCAGTGAAATATGATAATTAAATCCCATCTTCCACAATAGTAGTTTAAAAAAAATATAAAAGATAATGTATTCCAGTGACTAATATTTCATTGATAATGTTGTTTTATTTCAGGCACGGTGTTGTACGGACTGATGAATTTATCCTAAATGACCCAGCATTGTCTTTCAAAGATGTGTTCAGAAATAAACGTCCATTTGTAAATTCACCACATTTTATGCAGTCACCTGGTGCAAGTCAAACTCCAAGTAAATTTAAAAGTAAGTTTTGTTTTCTTTCTTTTTTTTAATACTCCTGTTGCAAATCACAGGTGTCATTCATTTTTACAAATATGGATTGATCGCAATTTTTGTTTGGTTCATGAAGAAATAACCTCAATCAGGTTGTACACACAGTGTAACCCGTGTATCGGGATACGCAAGGGCATGTACAATTTGATTGAGGTTATTTTTTAATGAACCGAACAAATAATTTCGATCAATCCTTATGAATTAATTCAAACTTTTTTTGTTATGATATTTAAAAATATATTTATTTTTTCAAAATAAGGCAAATAATCGAAAATAAATTTAAATAACTCCAAAGGTGTCTCATTTAAAGAAAATCACCCGATGACAACGGCACGGGACACCTTGAGAACGACGTTTATTTTTAGATTCCGTACATTGACTCTAAAATTAATTTATTATCCATTAATTGTACGTACACTATACATAAAAGCTGACTGGAATAAAACGAAAATTTTTTGCATTTGTTAAATTATTTTTCACAAGGAGTATATAAAATAGATTTAATACAAGAGATGATTACATATGAAAAGAAAATAATTATACCCCTGCTCCACCAGAGGGGTGGTATACTGTTTTACCTTTGTCCGTCCGTCTGAAGATATTTTTCTCAGCAACTATTGATGGCAGAAATCTGATATTTGGTCACAAGCTTCATATAGGTATGCCAGATTGTGGGAAGCGTTTTTGGACCCGTCAGATTCCTACTTCCTGTTTGCCGACTTGGTTTTTATACACATTGAGCATATATGCAGTGGTAACATAAGTGAGTATTAGCTCTCATTTCATCTTGTTTTAACAGGGATAAAATTGCTTTTCTTCATTTATCATTTGTTGTAATTGATTTGTTTTAGACAAAGAAGAAGAAACAGAATTGGAAATTAAGGCTATGATAGAGAAAATCAAAAGGGAGTCACAAAAAGACAAATCTGAAGTGTGTAGTAAAGATGTTAAAAAAGAACAAGAATCTCCTAATAAACAATCAGATGACAGTATAAATGAAATTAAAAAGGAAAATAAAGAAGGGAGTCCAGACAGTAAAAAAGATATTTCTATGGAAACTAAATCTGAAGTGAAAGTAGAAAGTGAAAGTAACATAAAAGAGGAAGTAAAATCAGAATTAATTGATGAATTGAAGAAAGAAATTAATGAGAGTCTTGTTGATAAGGAAAGGGTTGTTGACGATGATGAGGAGGCCACAGACATTGAACATGACGTGTCCGATAATGAAATGTATAAAGAGACCGAAGAAGTTTCTAAAGAAACAGAAGTGAAGGTAGAAAATCAAGAGGAGTTGGAAATATCTCCGAAGAAAATAAAATTAGAAGAAGAGGAGACAGAAGTTAAAGTGGAAAGTTCTGATGATATGAAAAAAGAAACTGATGATGTCAAAAAGGAAGTTGATAAAGTGAAAGCAGAAGAAGGGGAGAAGTTTTCCAGAGAGGATGTGGTAATTATTACTAAAGCTGAATTATTTCTTATAAATGTCATGTATTTGTTATTTGATGCATTTGAAGAAAAGAAAAAAAACATGTAAAAAATAAAATGCAAAGTAGATGAAGTATACTTTGAGCATATATCTGTTGTACATTATATTTACATTATTTTTCCAGGAGTTACAGAAGTTGATAAATGCTGAGGATAGTCTAGAAGATAAATCCTCCAACATTCCCAGTGATTTTCTACAGTGGCCCAAGGTAAGAGTTAACTTTAATGATAAATGCTGAGTCTACAGTGGCCCAAGGTAAGAGTTAACTTTAATAATAAATGCTGAGGATAGTCTAGAAGATAAATCCTCCAACATTCCCAGTGATTTTCTACAGTGGCCCAAGGTAAGAATTAACTTCAATGGTTTCCTCAAATACCAGTACTTTTGTTTATTTGTGACGCATTGAAGTTAAACATAAAAGTATTTTATGTAGCTTATATAACATTGTATTTGTATGGATAATAAGATATGAATTGACACTTATCATTGTATTTGTATAGATAATAAGATATGAATTGACACTTATCATTGTATTTGTATAGATAATAAGATATGAATTGACACTTATCATTGTATTTGTATAGATAATAAGATATGAATTGACACTTATCATTGTATCAGTGTGCGAAATTAGCAGTAGACCTATAGACAATGTCTATGTAAAATCAAGCTGGTCTATGTCAAATTTTCAAAATTTTGTATATAATGTACAGTGAGGTCTATGTAAAATAGAGATTGGTCTATGATACCACAAAATTTAGTTTCACACACTGTTGTATTTGTATAGATAATAAGATATGAATTGACACTTATCATTGTATTTGTATGGATAATAAGATATGAATTGACACCAATCACTATTTTATTTAAATGTAATACAGTGACACCTGTCTAAACAGAACCTCAAGGGGACCAACTTTTGTGTTCTGAATAGACAGGGTTTGGTTTATACAGGTTAAATTAACAAAGATTTCTTACATTAGGACTCTATCTAAAGGCCAGTTTATACAGGATTTCGGTTTATTCAGGGTTGTGTTTAGACAGGTTTCACTTAAAAAATAAATCATGGAAGCCAGAATGTGTAGGGAGTTTTAGCATGGATTGGCGGATATTAGTATTTTATCCCGAGCCAGAAGCGAGGGATAAAATTTACTTATATCTGCCAATCCATGTTAAAACTCGAAACACATTCTGGCTTCCATGATTTATTTCGATTCTGATATGTCTAAGAGTAAGAGTACAAATACGGTAGTATACTTTGATTGGAAGACAGTAATTTATAATTACGCTTGCAGAAAATGTCGCACACAATTTATGTAACTCGAATAATACTGTGCCCTCTATCGGCATTATTCGGGTTACAATTTATGCTGCCAATGGAAAAGTCGGTCACATTCACCAGCTCATGTGCTAATGAGATTATACCGAATGGATAACTCGCTCGTTTGTTGACAAAGTGAAAGAAGGAGGTCATGTTAGAATGTACTATATATTTATTATGTTATTTCTGTGTGTTAAAGGGCAGTAGTGACCATGATTATATTGTAGTTAGGTTTACATCTACCTATGTAATCAGTTCCCATCTAGACAAAATGTACTAAATATTAACCTTTCTTGTTGCTTTTAAACTATGCTTTAATCTCTGCAGAAAGTTACTTCATTAATCTGTAAGTTTTTGTGCAGGCTTTTATGTTTAAATTTCAACTAATATTTTATAAGACAAACCTTTGCTTGTGAAATAATGTATGCATATTACAAATGATAATCAGTTGATATTTTATTTAAATCAGTTTTTATTTTATTTATAGGACAGAGTAATTTTCCATAGATTAGAGCACATATGTTACTGTGTGGAGACGGGAGAATGGCCGTTCCCTAAGAGGATGTCATACATTCCAACGAGTTATGACTCTCGTAGTGCCACACCCCTCGGATCAACCACTCCTCGAGATGATCAGGATCTCAGCCAATCAGATGCAGGGGATTCTGTCTACGATGGCATCAAGGTGAACAGGGGGATAAATGATATTGATAAGGACTTTGAAGTTCAATTTACTGAGGTAGGGTCATTAAGGGTGTGGTTCTCCAGCACAGCAGCTTTTGTAGTTTTCTGCAGGGTGATGTGGTGTGTCTATATTAGTATACTTCATCACACTAACAAATGGTTTGTAGTAGTATATTGTTAAGTTCCATAGAAGAAATATTGTCAGACATGCTTCAGAATTTAATCAGGTCTGACATTAACTACTTTAAAATGATAACAGTCTGTGATGTAGATAGTACAGACATGTAAACTTCAGCAAAATTAGCCAATCCAGTTCACCTTTTTATGTACTTTTGGTAAAATAATTGGGGTTCTTAAGTTTCATCCATCCATTAAACTGACTGAAATATTGTTGAAGGTGATGTTAAACACCAATAAAATAAGAGAATTTGTGAGGTACATGGTAACGGCCTTATGATTGGTACACTATGGTGTTGATGTTTTATGTGGTGTTCAGGTTTACTTGTATATTTACGTGTATAAATTTGACAAGACTTTATTATATATGCAATATCAAACTGACAATTTAATACTGTGATAATTCTTCTGAAAAAAAACAAAAAAAAACATTTTGTCACTAAATTTAAGCAATAGACAGCAAAGTAATGACAACAGTTTTAATACATCTTTGAGCAATCTGATAAAAATGTAAGATTTTTCTTATTTTAAAAGTTGAATATTTAGTTATATATTTAAAAATTATACATATATAGATATGTAATAGATAAAGTAAGATTGTCTTAAAAGAAGTTTGTAGTATTTGTATATTTATATAATTTACATCTGTTTATGTTTTGATGTATTTTAGGGAGACGGTCTAAAAATGACATTCCACAAACGTAAGGAACAGAAGATGGAGGGTAAGTCAGTTTTATAGATAAAATAATTCAATATTTTTCTAGTTTTATGTACTAGTATGTAGGAAATGATTAAGAAAAGTTATAGGCTTAAATATGTAGATTAATGAGAATAACTATGTTTTAGCTCTTATTTGTTTACACTTATTTTAGCCTGTTATCTTATTTAAGTCCTGATCGATTGTCAATTTACCATTCAAAGAAAACATTTAGTTAGGCTATGCAGTCACAAAAATCACGACAGCTTCAATGATAGTAGCTATAATCATGAAATCGACGACATGTTTTTTCCATGTTTATCTTGCAATGATTTGAACAGATGTATTCAGATAAAGCAAGGCATCAAATAAACATGATCAGATAAAGCAAGGCATCAAATAAACATGATCAGATAAAGCAAGGCATCAAATAAACATGATTAGATAAAGCAAGGCATCAAATAAACATGATTAGATAAAGCAAGGCATCAAATAAACATGATCAGATAAAGCAAGGCATCAAATAAACATGATCAGATAAAACAAGGCATCAAATAAACATGATCAGATAAAGCAAGGCATCAAATAAACATGATCAGATCAAAGCAAGGCCTCAAATAAACATGATCAGATAAAGCAAGGCATCAAATAAACATGATCAGATCAAACTAATGATGAACTAGAGATCCAATTCTTACAATCTATGATGATATCTTTGTCTGATGTTTTAACTAAATATAAAATGGTTTAAATATTTTATTGTTTTATTATTTATAATAGGTTGTGTATAGTTGTCACTTTTATAGCACAAACTGGGACCTTTGAAACAACTTGTTGGTTGGTTTATGGTGTTTAATGCCACTTTCAACAATATTTCAGTTATATCGTGGTGGTCAGTTTCATTGATGGAGGAAACCAAAGTATCCAGAGAAAACCACTGACCTGTCGCAAGTCACTTACAAACTTTATCACATAATGTTGCATTGACTACACATCGCCATGAACTGGGTTAGAACTAACAATTTTAGTGGTGATAGGCACTGATTGCACAAGTAGTTGTAAATCCAACTGCCATACCATCAAGACCACGATGGCCCCTTGTGATAACAGAGCATCTGGATTACTCATTATAAAGACTTCACTCAGGTATATAATTAAACCAACCTAGGTGAGTAGTGTACACAAATGGTTAAAACTTGGATTGCAATCAATGGTGGAAGGGGCCATTGAAGGGGTTCATACTATATATCAATATGTACATTACACAACCAGTTACACTATCTGGACAATAAATACATTGATATTATTTGAATGTAATGATTCATATATTTAAACTTTATTATGTAATATAAATATCGTCATTTTAATGTAAACCTCATAATTATTTTCTGTATCTACCAGGGAGAATGGCTCATTTATTGAACCAATCTGCAGCATCTAGTGATAATGAAAGTCCGTCAGAGTCCCTGACGCCAAGATCTCAGGTAGCTGGACATTCCCCACGGCACTCGCCACATCATTATTTCTTCTCACAGGTTCGTCTAATTATAGCTACACACATTCTTTTCAATTTCCTCAGTATAGAATAAAATAATATATTACTTTATAAGCATGTAATTTTCTCTACCAATATATACTGGTACTTAATATTAGAAGGCACAAGTACATCTTGATTTTATTAACATTTATTTTTATTATTTGGTTGTTTTTTTTTTCTCAAATTTACCACAAATGTAATCTTTTCATCCATCAAGCAAAAAATAATAATAAACTTATAAAATTGCACTGCATACTACATTTTGCTTTAGTTTTCAAATTTCCTTTTGTTTCTATTTTTGGAAAGCATGTTTTCCTGCTATTTTTTTTTTTATTAATATATATAATTTGGACTTCGTTTTTAGAAAGTTTTTATGTGTGTAGCTTTAGTTTACATTAATCATCTCATTCACTCATGTTTATGATTCAAGAAAAAAAGGGGGGGAAAATGAAAGTGAAAGATTATTTTGAACTGTTTCATGATAGTGAAAACTGTAATTATATAGTTTTCCACTTGTTTGGTCTAAATCTAAGGGTCTTGTATATAATCTGTTCACACCACGATATTGCTGAAATAAACTGCTAAGAGTGGAGTTAGACACCAATCAATATTTTTGAGTTCACTTTATTTTATACCTTGAATCATAGACATCATCATGATCCTGAAGTGTTTCACATGATGTTTGTAGTTTTGTTGTATAAAGTTTGACTTTGTTTTGATTGTTTATTTAATATGTTTGCTGTTTTCCACTCACTTAGTACTTTTACATATTTTGCAATTGAGAAAAAAAACTTGTCTAAGAATATTTGCACGTGGAGGATTTGTTAGCATAAAATTTATAGACAACCGTGTTTTACGTAATGATGTATTAAAGCAGCACATTGTATATTTAAGGTTTTGAAATTAGGCCATACAAAGTTAATTTCTTGGTTCTCAGGCCCGCCCGCATGTGGAAATTCGTCGCCGCATTGCCGATTTTTTGGCAAAAATAGTATAAAAACAAAAAAAATTCTAAATGCGGTAGCGCTGTTCGTACGGAAAAAACAACCGCATCCGTTTTTCTCTTATATCACGTGGTCGGTGAAACGCTTTAAAACGCATCATGCTTAAATGAGATTTAAAGCATCGTTATGACAATGTATAAATAAAAAACGTGTTTCCGTTTGACATTTAGACAAAATGTCAATCGTTTCTGTGCAAATTCGGCACAAATGTTTGCCAGTTTTACCAGGAAACATAATAGGGGGCTTCTCCGAAGCTTGTACCTTATTGGAATTGTTTACGGAGATAAAAAATGGTACGTTGGGACCAGCGGATTGGACGTTTCCATAAAAATTAACCACTTGTGATGTTTCTGCCACCATCGGAAGAAATAAAATTGAAATTTTCAATAAAGTAATGAAAAGATTTATACATTGCCCTATTTTTCACCAAAAAAAAGAAGAAAAAATGCCTCCCTCATCACTTTTTACAGCAGTAAAAGGATAAAAAAAAATGCCGCCCTCCCTCATCAATTTTGACAAAAAAGGGCCTGAGAACCAAGTAATTAACTTTGCATGGCCTTATATAATTATTTTTACTGAATTATGGCAATGGAGACAAATATTATTTTCATTAACACATTGTGTAAAGTTAGTAGTTTTATTTCTAACCAAAAAAAAATGTTGTCATACAAAATATTATATTACTGATCAGTATGTAAATAGTTAGACCCATTCAGGAAATCAAACTGAACTAGAGAGAAACAGATTTATTTCTTACAAAAAATATTGCAGTACTCAATATATATAAATAAATCATTTTGACCCTTTTATAAATTTTAAATTCAAACTAACCTAGAGAGAGATATTTCAGTAAATTTCTAAGTGTTCTTTTGATAAACTACTAGAGAGAGATATTTAAGTTTATCGGTAATTTGTTACAGTTTCCTTTGATCTTTACTACCCGATAAATTTAATAACAACGTTCAGTTGACCACCGATTCATGATACTAGAAATTGTCAGCTGTTGGTCATTTGTCATGCGCAGTCTAACGTGACGTCACTAAACCTTTCATTCAAAAAAAAGGTCAAAACACAACAAAATAATCACAAAGCTGTTTTAATATTGTGAAATTACCAATAAAAAAATTAATAAAATTATTAGTATTTTTTTCTGCTCGACAAGGATTATCAGATTCGCTCTTCGAGCTCATCTGATATGGAACTGATAATCCTTGTCTTGTGAAAAAAATTTCTAGTAATAAATATAAATTTCTAATTGTTCTTTTTATTAACTACTAGAGAGAGATATTTAAGTAAATTGCTAAGTGTTCTTATGATAAACTACTAGAGAGAGAGATATTTAAGTAAATTGCTAAGAGTTCTTTTGATAAACTACTAGAGAGAGATATTTAAGTAAATTGCTAAGTGTTCTTTTGATGAACTACTAGAGAGAGATATTTAAGTAAATTGCTAAGTGTTCTTTTGATAAACTACTAGAGAGAGATATTTAGGTAAATTGCTAAGTGTTCTTTTGATAAACTACTAGAGAGAGAGAGAGAGATATTTAAGTAAATTGCTAAGTGTTCTTTTGATAAACTACTAGAGAGAGAGATATTTAAGTAAATTGCTAAGTGTTCTTTTGATAAACTACTAGAGATAGAGAGATTTAAGTAAATTGCTAGTTGTTTTGTTTATTAACTACTGGAGAGAGAAATATTTAAGTAAATGTCCAAGTGTTCTATTTATAGAGAGAGATATTTAAGTAAACTTCTAATAGTTTTGATTAACTAATTCTCACATGTACTAACAGTTTATTGTTTGATCTAATTGGCACTGGGCACTTTTGTTTTTCTAACAGACTCCTGCTGATTTACTTTCCAATGGATCAGGTGCTGATTTTGATCCTGTTCTTTTACAAAGAAGCATGGTAAGTTGTCATAACTACTGATTTGTGTGACCTAGTGACCTAATGTTAAAATTAATTCTTTAATTGTGTGCTTGCAGAATTACATATGATGTTTTAAATTTGCATGAATATCAAGTGTGAAGGTCACACACCTTAATATATGACCATGCCTGCTGCAGTGGTGACAACACTCTGGTCTTGTATGGTCAACCTTCTACAATGTTAGATGCCTTATAGGACAAGTTGATTTCTTAACTTGAATATGTAATAAATATGGCCTTGCTAAAGTTAGAGGGGCTTATGAACTGCTATAATGTGAAATTGAAAAACAGACATTATAAGAAAATTTTAGATTAAAAAGAGCATATGCGTATATTTTTTTCGATATATAGATTCCTTATCCAAAGATGAATGAAGGTTTGCTACTTGTTACTATAATACATATAATTATCCCCCCGCGATAGCGATGAGGGGATATAGTAATAGCAGCCGTCTGTCTGTCTGTCCATCCGTCACACTATCTTGTTTACGCGATAACTTGAATAAACATGGATAGATTTGAATAATTTTTTGCATGTGGCTTGTAATTATCATTATCTTGGATGGGTTCTAACATGAAAATATTTGAAGCAAGGGTTTTGGGGGAAAATCTTGGTTTTTGGATGAAAAATCACCAATTTTGAGAATTGTGTCTTGTTTACGCAATAACTTTAGGAAACGTGGATAAATTTTAATAATTTTTTGCGTGTGGCTTGTAAATTTCATTATCTTGGATGGGTTCTTACATGGAAATATTTGAAGCAAGGGTTTTGGGGGAAAATCTTAATTTTTGGTTGAAAAATCAACAATTTTGAGAATTGAGTCTTGTTTACGTGATAACTTGAGTAAACATGGATAGATTTGAATAATTTTTTGCATGTAGCTTGTAATTATCATTATCTTGGATGGGTTCTAACATGGAAATATTTAAAGCAAGGGTTTTGGAGGAAAATCTTAGTTTTTGGTTGAAAACTCACCAATTTTGAGAATTGTGTCTTGTTTACGCAATAACTTTAGTAAACATGGATAGATTTGAATAATATTTTGCAAGTAGCTTGTAATTATCATTATCTTGGATTGGTTCTAACATGGAAATATTTGAAGCAAGTGTTTTGGAGGAAAATGTTAGTTTTTGGTTGAAAAATCACCAATTTTGAGAATTGTGTCTTGTTTATGTGATAACTTTAGTAAACATGGATAGATTTGAATAATCTTTGCATTTGGCTTGTAAGTATGTTATACATTAAGACTGCAAGGCTGCTTTCTATAAATATATAAAACTATATATTATGCAAGTGCGGGGGGATATGTCACGCATTCATGCGCTTGGCAGTTCTTTTATTTAATTTATTATGGTTTGGCTTCAATTTTGGAAATGTATTAATTAATGACTCGTTAACCCCATGTCAAGTTGAAAGGACAGGTGATTTTATTTTATAATAGCCAAGTATAATTCAGCTGTTTCGGAAGAATTTATGTTTTATTCTGGTTTATCTAAGTAAATAACATGTATATATTCCAGTACAAGAAAATGAGGTATGATTGTAGAAATACAATTGTTTACAGAAACTGTTTTACATGTAAATGTACATACATTTACTACAATTACATAACAGTGAGATCATTCTACTTTAAATTTGATAATAATAAGTTTAATGCATTTTCCTTTCTGACTTGTTATATTTGGTTTTCAGATGGAGCATGCATTAATGTTCCCAGACAGACGTAGGAGAGGGAGGAAAAGAAAGGCAGAAAAGATGGCAGAACTTGCCATGGCAGAGGCTCTGGCAAGACGACATCAGGCCAAGACCATGTCAGCATTTGACCCTGGTGAGGTTTATTTTGTGACTGGAAATTTTAGACCTGAATGTATCTCATAAACATGGATAAATTCAGAAAATTTGATAAATACCTATGGCATAATATTCTATTGCTTAATTCAATATGAAAAAAGGTTAAAATTTTATAGAGCATGTATCATGTCTTAAGTGAAATATTTCAGGATAGGGGTTGTCTCACTCTGCTAATGTGCAAACTAGGGATCCTCTCACACGCTCTGCTCATTTACAGACTAGGGGTCACCTCACTGCCCGATAGCAGGCTAGGACCAGTCTCCCACTATGCTCATTTACAGGCTAGGGGTCACACTGCTCATTTGTAGGGTGAGGATCATCCAACTCTCAACACTCTTTTGTATTCAACCAGATATTTATTTGTTACCTATTCAAAAAAAGTATGAAAGCATTTAATGGGGCTTTATCATAGAATTTGCTTTCTATTGAAATTACTTGTTCATTTAAACATAGACCATTTAATAATAAAATACATTTATTACCCAGAATCCCGAGTACCTGTGATAAACCTGGAGGATGGTAGCAGATTATCTGGTGACGAGGCACCACAGAAGAAAGACTTAGAGAAATGGCTAGATGAACATCCTGGCTTCATGGTAGCTGATTGTGATGATGAGGATCTTTATGATGTAAGTTGTCATAGAAACTTTTGATTCTTTTATTGATATTGAATGTCAAGTGAACAGTATTTCCTCTAATCTTATTGTAAGAACAAGCTTATACATAAATTATAAAGTAGATAAAGAACTTCTGCGATCCTGACGACTTGGTTCACATTAAAATTGTTTATTTTTTAATTGATTTACAAGGTATGTTTTGTATATTGGTTAATAAGGATTTGATTGTGAGATAAAATAGAACAGTAAATATCTGATAATTAGACTTACAACAGGACCTTAACAAGAATTTAATAAGAACTTTAACAAGTGTTCATTCATTGTCACTCCGGCGTCAGCATCTGGGTCGGTTAAGTTTTTTCTCAGAGTCCATTTCTCAAAAACTATCAAAGGTATCCATTTGACACTTGGAATACTTGTTCACTATCAATAGAGGAACCAATTACAACAAGGCAGATGACCCTGTGATTTGTATATCCAGAGTTATCTGTCCTTGTTTCAACATAGTACATAGAAATTAGGGATAATTTTTTTAGTATAATTAAAATTTCTCAATAACTATCAAAGCTATTAACTTGAAACTCAATACACTTGTAGAAAGTGTTGACCCCAATCTGTTGACAAGAGAAGACATCTCCATCCATCCAGCATTTTATTTGAGTTATTCCCTCCTTTTGACTTAATAGAATTTCTTTAAAAAAAAAAACAATTTCTCAATAATTATGATAGGCATTGAAATGAAACTCAACATACCTGTTCACTATCAAATGGGGAACCCATTACAACAAGGCAGGTGACCCTGTGATTTGTATATCCAGAGTTATTTTCCCTTGTTTCAACATAGTACATAGAAATTTGGGATATTTTTTAGTAAATTTAAAATTTCTCAATAACTATCAAAGCTATTAACTTGAAACTCAATACACTTGTAGAAAGTATTGACCCCAATTTGTTGACAAGAGAAGACAACTCCATCCAGCATTTTATTTGAGTTATTCCCCCCTTTTGACTTAGAATTTCTTCAAAAATGCAATTTCTCAATAATTATGTAAATTGCTTGCAGTTTAGTATCAGATATGAAAAAGTTAAGCATCCAGCACCCGTGGGCAGTGCTCTTTTTTGGAGCAGAGGACACAACAACATACATTTTATTTTATTTATTTTATAATTTTTTTTATAGGATATGCCACGACGTGGACGGAAGCCTCGTCTGGATCCATCAATGATTGACCCCATTAAAATGACAGGAGATGAGAATGTGTCAGTTGTAAATAGAATTACTGGTAAAAAGGTAGGTCTGTTTAATAAAAATTTCTGATAGATAATTGTAAATAAATGACAATGAAAAGCAGTCATTTCTTATATAATTAGAAAGTATTATTAAAAGATTAAAATGATAATTTCATTCCCAGAAATAACACGTTACAATGTTTGTTTTTAACTTTGTCACTAATGAATATCTTGGCGTGCCATATAGCAAAATATAATGTGGTTGTTTTAAATGTGAGGTCAGTCTTATAAAACAGGATATGTGTACATTGTATCTGCATATATATTATAAACAGGATATGAGATCCATTTCAGATGTAATTTTTTTTCTTTTGTTTTATAAAAATTTACTAGTTATTTTACTTTTCTTCCTGAAAAAATATGCAATATTTCTGTCATAAAAATTGGTCAGCTTGGGGAAAATGCAGTTAGTTCAGAGAAAAAATGAATAGGAAATATTGTTTATATCAATAAAATTCTGTACCATATTCTTTGTTTTAACCCTGGCATGAGGATGGTTTGGTTAATATCTAACAAGATACTTCTGATATTTATTTCTTAAAATAAACTGGTATTGTTTTGTAGATAACTGGTGCTAAAGCCCCTCCACTTAAGTATTTAACAGAATGGTTGGAACAAAATCCTTTGTATGATGTTGATTCAAAATGGGCAGACATTGTACGAAGCAAAGTAAGTACACTTCTGTGGTATTAACAATGTTATAAATATAGAAGAAATTAGTGGCATTTTATGGAGTTGAGAAAGAATTCACAATGCATGTACATCTAGGCTTGCACCAATTCGTCTTTGTGCAATTTAATTTCTGGAAAAGTTATGTCCATTTTGGGTATATATTTATTTAATGCTAAGTACACAGCATTAAGGAGAAAGAGCAAAAACTGGTTGGCTTGGAACCGGATAATATGTCCGAGTGGAATGACAGTTGTTTCAGTGAGCTAGCACTATAAAAATCCAACTATGCCTGTTGGTCTAGTACAATCTCGTTGAAATGCAACTTTTTCTCACCATTATATACATGAGCTAAAAAATTGTTCACTTGGCATTAAACAATCACTCGCTCAAACATTGAAAACAAATAAATGATTCAAGTCTGCCATGCAGTTATTTTAGACTGTGTATGTTAAATATGTACATTTTTGTTGATGTATAAGATGTGTAAATCGCTCTCGCTGTGTTTGAACAAATTGATTAAAATCCCTGTTTGCAGAAATATATGGTAGTCTTGAATTTATAGTAATAAAGAGTAATAAAACATGCAGAACAGATGATGAACAAGAGATCCAATTCTTAACATATATGATGATCTCTATATCTGATGTTTCAACAAGTTTATATTCTTATTTTTATTTTATTTTTTGATTGGATTCTTTTCAAAGATGTATGTTGCTGTATACATATTTAAAGATTATCAGACTGTAAGAATTAAGAGAAGACAAAAATTTGTGAAGATTCTTTTAACCTAGTGTAGGAATGATATACATCTTTAGAATCGCATCGATGGTGTAATGGTTAGCGTGCTCGAGTGCGGTAGATCATGGGTTCGAGCCCAGATTGGGTCAAACTAAAGTCTATGAAATTGGTATTTGTTGCTTCTCCGCTAAGCACATAGCATTAAGGAGAAACAGCAAAGACTCGTTGGCTCTGAATCAGGATAATGTGTCTGAGTGGAGCGACATGTCTATCCGTGGACTGTGGTTTCAGTAAGCTAGCACTATAAAAATCCAGCTAGGCGTGTTGGTCTAGTAGAAAGCAGACCTCATCATCATTTCATTGAAAATGAACTTGTTCTTGCCATGATATAGCTGAAAAATTGCTGAGTTGGCATTAAACAACAATCGCTCACTCAGTTACAATACATTCCACTGATCTCTTCTATTTTTGTTTTAGACACTTGATGTTTGATTTCAATTTTCAAGCAGTTTGATTTGCCTGGTAGGAATAAGGGGTTGGAGAGATTATTACAATATAAATATCAAATATATAGCAAAATATTAATTGTTGATAATTAAATTTGACATTAAAGTAGTCTTAATAGTAATAAACTTATTTTTATTTATTTCAGATGAGTCTACCTAAATCATTACAGGGTCGAGTGATGACACCCAGTCGAGGGAGGAAACCAAAAGACAGTTTATCTTCATCTCTGATGGGATCAGATATACCATTTAGTGCCGCATCATTATCTGGACTTTCAGGATTCCCTAATCCTAGTTTAATGTCAGGATTATCTAAGCTACCTCTGGGAATGCCTTTTGGAGCCTTGCCAAACTTTGGTCTAGGTAATCCATTGTTAGGAATGGCAGGCTACTTACCAGGTTTAACAACTCATTCTAAAGACTTAGAATCTTCATCGAAGGAGAGTAAATCACCCAAATCTAAAGAGTCGAGTAAATCTGAATCAAAATCACCTAGTTTACCTCATCCGTCATTCCCATTCATGTACAATCCCATGTTGTTAAATCCATTGTTTGCTGCTCAAGCCCAGAGTCTAGGCTTCTCACTGCCAACTAGTCTCCCGACATCATTTGGAGCATTAGCCCATTCTGGTTTGGTTAATGGTTCAACTGGTGACTCGGACTTGGAAGAAGGGGAGATTAAACGTTACAGCCAAAAAGACCGTCGAAGTAGCAGCGGTGGATTACAAGACGCACCACAAGATCTCACTGTTAAAAGTAAACATCATCATGATAGTGGACGACATCACCATAGTGATAAAAAACATGTTTCACATTCCTCAAAACATGACAAAATGAATGCATCTAGTGTCTCAAAACATTTTAGTGCTAGTAGAATTCAAGAGGAACCAACAGACTTGTCAATGAAAACTAAGCCAGCCACACCTGAATCTTCCAAGTCAAAACCTAAAATACAGAGTTCATTCAAACTAAGTAAAATTGTGGATTCGTTGAAGGACAAGGTCAATAAAATGGAAGATAGATCGAAAAAAGACAAGAAATCAAAATTAGACAGTATTCTTAACAAATTAGTTGAAGAAAAAGAAATAGTTGGGGTGGACAGGCAGTCTGTTGATGATGACAGTTCAACGTGTGCTGCAGATTTAAGTATAACATCAGATTCTAAGGGAGATGATATAGGTACAGAAGATGACAAGAGTGAAATGTCGTGACCAATCGTATAAAGATTATCAGTGTTGTGATGGCCAATAACATCATTCCCTCTGACCACCATATCGTGTTTAACATGTACATAATTTATACAGAATATCTCTTGTGTATGCCCTGGTTATGTTGGAGCTTGTACAATCTTCTGATCATTAATTTATTGTGTGTATGGTACGATGTACTTAAAAGACTAGGAACATGTTCTTTTTTTATTGTATACTTACTCTAATATTTTTGTGATTTACATATTTGTGACGTTACTAAACCTGCCGGACATGTTTTCAGGTATTTTTTTTGTACATAATTTATTTGTTGTTGTTAATTTAAAGGAGAGAAAGGGACATTGGATCATGTGTTACATTTGTACATTTTGTAATGATTGTGTATAAATCAGAAAAAAAAACTTGAACAAAATTTACATGAATTTGTTATCGAGAATTCAGTATTTCCTGATTTGTTTGCAGTTGTTTTTGTATTCCAGTTGATGCAGTTAAAATATATTTCATTGTAATATCATCACTCATCAATTTCATCACCGTAATTATCACAGGCAAATTTACATCATTGGGATCTTGTGAACCCCAATTTGTATATTACAGTATCAATTAAATGTAAAAATGTTTTAGATTAAGATATTGTAAAAAAAAAAAAATTCTCCCATTATGATGGCGTTTTAACCCCGCTGAACCAGTGGTGGAAAAATCTAATCCTCTAGAGGATTAAAATGTCTCGTGCCGTTCCCCGCATTTGACTCGTTTGACAGCTTTTGAAATAAAGTTCATCCCCATGTGGGTTACGATATTTCTCCACACTCGAGAGTTAAATTAAAAATTTTAACCACTCTCCTAACGGCTTTTGGTTAAAAAATAATTATTTGGCTCTCTTGAGTGGAGAAATATTGTAACTCATGGGCAACTGAAGGAGAATCTATATTTAATTCTAAGTTTACCCATTACAATCATTTCACATTGCCAGGTTGTATTCAATTTTGAAGCTTTAAACATAATTATTTAATACATATTTTTTTTTCAAGCAAAATTACCTATATAAACATCTACCAAAAAATGATACAACTTTTATTTTTTAACATTAATTACTTTGAGAAAGTAAGTTTTAATTGTGATTTACTCAGTAAAACTTGTGAAAGTAGACATCCCTGGTTGTTAATGAGTTTAAATCATGTGATTAGTAGTAAGTCCTGCAATCTACATGTAATCGGTTTCTGTGAAATCGTCATATCAGATTTCATAGTATTGTGAATTTGCCTGTGAAATTGGTTTTGTATAAAATTTCATTGTCAGAACTGATTTTTTCATTTGATATTTGAAAATAATAAGATTCTCAGGGGCAATAAGTATTACAAAGTCATGTACTGCTTAGTTATTCCAGCGTAGTTCTAATTTATTAAATGTGAATGGGAGTAGTAGTTTGTAGCAATAAACATATAATTATCTTTGTCTTCATTCAACGCCAAAATGTGTTGTTGTTGGGTTTTTTTTTCAAAAATTTAAATTTTTGCACTTCATACTGCATGCAGGTCAAAATCTTGTATATTTTTACTGGATTATTCTAAAGCAGATTTATACTTATAATATTTGCATACAATTAATTTCATATTTTTCACAATCCCAAATAGAGGAAAAATTGGGAAGCAAACTGCACTTGAGAAAAATTAATTGAGTTCAAATTTTATTGAGAATATTTAATGAATTTTGTCAAATTTTAGTACTATTTATACAGAAACAAAATTAAATTCAATATATTCTCTTGTTTTTATTTAAATTTTATACTATTCAATTGGTACAGAATTTGAAGGTATTTTTTTTTCTGTGTCATTTTATTTTAATACTTTTTTAAAATATGAAAATTAAACAGAATTATTTAATTTGAATAAAATATTAAATAGCAATGTACGCACAAGTCTTGTGACGCAATTACAGAAGTGCTATTATTTTTGGAGACATCTGTTTGAAAGGAGAATAATTGATTTTGTTGGTAAAATTAGTCTAATGTGTGCATGATTTATCACGATATTAACAATGGATCAAATTGTCATAGAATCAAAAAACAAACAAGGTTTCATTTTGTCTCTTGATTGGTCAATTGGAAAATACACAAGATTTTGTCTTGTCTCTTTTGATTGGTCAATCAGAAAACAAACAATATTTTGTCTTGTCTCTTTTGATTGGTCAATCTGAAAATACACAAGAATTTGTCTTGTATCTTTTGATTGTCAGTAAGAAAAACATTAAGGTTTGTCTCTTTTAATGGTCAATGTTGTGATTCACAAAAAAGTCAAAATTTATTAATTACTTAAATGGTTGTCGTGGGGGTTGTGAAGTTTTGTTGTAAAAGATTATTAAAACAGGAATAGGTTTTTTTGGGGGTTCAAAAATATTTTATATACATGAATCATAATATTTATGGTTTAGCTTCTGCAAGAATAGTTTTAATGAAAGGAATTTTGGATATTTGCATTTAAATTCTTTCCTTGAATTGATTTTTTTTTCTGTTTAAGCTTTATATTTGTGATCTAAGCATACTCTGAACAAATCATATTTAAAGAACATCGCTAGTCAAAAATGTTGTATTTATTATCATCTAATGGCAGACAATGTCCTTGTTTCATTCAGTAATACTGTATGGTCTGATTCCAAGTGAGTTAACAAGTATGATCAAATCAGTAGTGATAAATTATTTTTCTTATTAATATGTTTTTACAAACAAATCTCTTGTATTTCACCATCTTTACTGTGGCCTTGTGCTATTGTTAAAGTGTAGTTTGTAGATAATTTATTTTTTGATGAAATTTGACATCTGACATTTTTCTCATTGATTGATGTGATGGGAATTTTCAATAAATTAATTGACATTTTCTGTATATACTGTTGGCTTCTTTTTAAACAAGATGAACAATCTAGAAGTTTTATTGTCATGTTATACATATTTGTTATCTGTTAACATTTTCAGCTGTTTTTCATTGATTTTCGGTTTTTAGCTCACCTGACCCAAAGGGTCATGTGAGCTTTTGTCATCACTGCGTCCGTCGTCGTCTTCTGCGTCTGTAAACTTTTCATACTTTCTTCTTCTTCTTTGAAACCACTGAACTGATTTGGACCAAATTTGGCAGAAATGTTCATTGGGAGGTCCTCTACTAAATTTGTTATTTTGGTGCAGATCGGAAATCCAACATGGCCGCCAGGGCCAATAATGTGTTCTGATTGGTTGAAACTTTGAAAATCTTCTTGTCAGAAACTACTCAGCCAATGGAATTGTAACATTA
>MJUT01000395.1:56535-93019 GCA_002080005.1 Gigantidas platifrons
CCCCCCCCCTCCCAGGACGTACAGACTTGCTTTGTACATTGTTTGTGAGAGACAAATATCAACACGCTTTTCCAAAATGGGCGCAAATTTGCGTTGCACGTCAGGAATATAAATCACCCCTTAGCACGTTAAGAACTTATTTGCGACCATGCAGAAAAATCTAATACTTAAGGGATGTATCTGCTGGTGGACTATTAGTACCGAGATTAGCATTCACCCAGTATTCAGTACTTCGACACTGACATGGTTTATTAAGCATATTTTTTATCGAAATTTTCAGCTCCCAAATCGTGTAATTATTATTAAAACTAATGTTTACCTCCCTCAGACACATATAACCAACTTATGCGATGTTGGTTATCTGGTCTAAACCCTTTGGTTTCCCTGCTGTCAAAGACTTTAATATTAGTGGGCTTTTAAATACGTTGGTTTTGAGGACCAGATGAAGATTATCCCAGAAAATTGTTGTGTGCACGAAATTTGATATCTACGTTTTTATTTATTTCTTTTTAGCGTGTAAAGAGTTTATTGACAGAATGAAGCTCATAGAGTCTTCCACTTTGCAATCGGGAGAGAACTCTTTTCAAAGATTAGTGGCGAAAGTAATTGTAAACAATGCTTATGACGTCACATTTACTTGTATCAATGACTACAAATTGATTGGAATGACACATGTAAAGTGTTTCAGCAATGGCAGCTGGAGTCATAACAAACCAACGTGTCTAGAACAATGTTTCGACTTAAATGCCTTGGACAACATTGAGGTGAGTCTTTATATATACACTGAATGTCAGATTGATGAAGCGTCTATTTTAATCAAACACCAGAGAACGCCGAATGGGTAATTGACAATCCAGAGAAACCGGAAAAACAGTGCATACCAGACACTTCACGAAGACAAACAACACAAAAACAGAACACAGTACGGATTGACCATCACTATACGAAAGCAAACACAAATAACTTAACATTAAATAGAGCCATTTTACAAACAACTGGAGGTAAAGAAGAAAAGAACATTGTTTTTATGTAGAAATTGTAACGGACATCACAACGTGGAACTCATAACGTAAAGACATATAATAGGACAAATAAAAAAATTAAAAGAAAAGAAACACAGATCCCACAAAAAAAACAAAAAAACAAACAAAAAACAAATCAGGGGTGAGCGCATGTGCTCGCGAAGGGTAAGCATATAAATACTCTCAAATGAAAAAAGTTTGAAGATGCCATAGGGGTAATCGGAAGTCGTAAATCCAAGAAGAACAGACAAGTAAGTGGCCAAAAAAAATGGGACAAAAAGGACAAGTAACAAAACACTTGCAAAACACTACAAAGTAAACTAACTAAATATTGAGCAACGCGAATCTCACTATAACAAATGCTCCGGAACAGTAAGCAGTTTCTTGCTCCACATATGGCACCCGTATAAAATGGGACAATTCCTTTATTTTTCAGCCGTTAATATATCATGATTTGTCAAGATGGGAAAACTTTTAGATTTAATTCGACATTTTTTATTGGTGAATAACGTCTTGTTGGTATTTACTGCTTCTGAAATGAACATGTGGAGATTAAGTCATTATTTTATAAACCGCTTAAAGGGATACTAAAGCTCATTTTGGTAAAAAAAAAATTATCTCATGAAAACTTGCAATTGGTTCAATAAATGATATTGATGAAACATTAACCCGGTTTTTATCAATGAAACTTTGTAAAAGTGACATAATTCGTTGATAATTCTGTCATGTCATTCGGTTTTCTCTGGGTTTTTCCAATAATTTAATTTTTTGCCTCCTAGACAAAAATTCATTTCGACCCTTTTAAGTGATATTTTAACGATATTAGGGGTTATATGGGCGTGCAAAGTATTTTTGGATTGTTTTTACAATTAAATTGAAAAGAAACAACCTTCGTCACGAGTTGAAAAAATATATGTTAAAACGAGCTTTAATATCCCTTTAAAGTTGAACGATTGATTATATTTTAAAACAACATTTCCATCAATATGTCTTACTCAGATATATCCATTTAGTTTTGAGTAGATATTTATCTTATTTGGTAAAAGCAGTTTAAGGGAGTATCGTCAGCTGTTTATTTTTATACTCATGGGAGTGCGAGTTGACCCAATTGTTTCTCTAAGATAAGGAATAAAACAATGCATCACTTGCATACAGTAAACCTGTCTTATGCCACCTTTCAAAGGAACAGTGGAATATGGTCACATAAGACAGTTGCTCGCTTAATGCAGGTTTAATTGATATGAATTACACTGTGAAGGGAAATTAAAATTAAGGTCGCATAATACAAGTGATTGCTTAATAGAGGTGATCACTAAAGCAGGTATGATTGTATTCCGAACGTCTAACATGATGTGTGTTCTTTATTGGTTATATAAACAATGTAATGAAAAAAGTGCTGGTATACTTTATTTCGCATGTGCGTATTGCCTGAAAAATTTAGCACATTATTCTTTTAAAATGTTATGTATTTATTTAAGACCGTCGTGCATGCAAGGATTAAAAATTTCGCTTTGTTTCGTTACTTGTATGAAGCAGATATACTCCATACAGTGGTTTGTCAAGAATAACGACAACAAGTTAGCCCGTTCAGCTATAGATGATGTTCTTTCACTAAATAGCTCTAAACTTGGTATGTTGTTGATCGCATCTATACCATGGAGTTTGATATAGGAAATGCTGGAAGATATCAATAGGAGTAACCATAAGTCGTACACCGATGACGGACAATCAATAATCTACAAAAACTGTACAGAAAACTAAAGATCGAGGGTCAGCAGTTCCTGCTCCACATATAGACAATAACAGTGCATTGACTTAAAATAAAATCGATATACGGATGAGGCTTAGAATCGGATAAAATGCGAGGGTTTCCTGAGCATTTTCCCAGATTCGTGCCGAATACGTATATCGAATTTTATGTCGAGTCAATGCACTGTCATTGTCTTTATACTGCAATCATTAATGACAATAATGGATATTACTACCAATATTCAAATTATTTAAAAAGTTCGTTACCCCCAAGAGGCCTCAACTGATTCCTAAATGTTATAAGCGGTCAGTGATCATTTATCACTTGTAAATATACTGTCAGCGCATTTTGACTGCTCAAATAGAACGATTGCAGTATAACATAATATACAATGTACATAAAACATGAACCCCCTACAATACAAATGGGAGACAAGATGAATAGAACATCATATTTTCGAGGATACCACAACTAGACATACAACTAGGCCTGCATCATACATTGACCTACAACTAGAACTTGACAGAGAGGGAAGATCAAATATCTTACCTTTATTAGTAGAAAACGACTTAAAATGTGTGTTTTCTTTTTAATATTTAGCTTACCACGACCAACAGAACACTAAATACAACGGTAAATCTGAAATGTAGGCTGCCTAAATATAAATTTGAAGGTCCAACACAACTTGTTTGTAAACATGGCGGATGGCATAAAAACGATTCAACAAAGCTTCCAACAAAAGATTACCCTAAATGTACTTGTAAGTGTTCTTGTACTTTGCTTATAAGAAATACAAAAAAAGTTAACTTATCTCAAGATTCAATAAATCAGCATTGAACATTTCACTGGCGTGTTTGGGGGATGGGGTATTGTGTTCACTGGCGTGTTTGGGGGATGGGGGTATTGTGTTCACTGGCGTGTTTGGGGGATGGGGATATTGTGCTTAACTCCACTTTCAACAATACTTCAGCTATATCGTTGTGGTCCGTTTGATTGCTGGAGGAAACCGGAGTACCAGAGGAAAACCATCGACCTGCTGTAAGTCACTGTCAAACTTTATTGCATACCGTTGTATCGAGTACACCTCGCCATGAACGAGATTCGAAATCACAACATTAGCTGTAATAGACACTGATTGCATACCCGTAGGTATTGGTGATCGCGACCACGACGGCGTGTTTGGGAATTTGTGAAATGGCCATAGTATGAAAGTAACAATTGTTTTGTCCAATTTGTAATACATTGAAACCAGAGAAGTCGAGCTTTCACTGTTAGGACCAAAAGGAATTGTCTGGAGTGTGAGTATAATACTCGTACTCGGGGAAAATATGACTGCAAGACGTGTGTGACATAAAGACTATCATCGGTTGGCACCATTCCTGTAGAGACCACAGCAAGAAACCATTGCACTTGTCTAACCAAGACATGCTTGCAAAAGAAAATAAGTCACGTGACTAGAACTAAATTACACAGACATTACTAATTGATAATTAGTATATATTACCTGTTTACGGCTCAGTGTTGTAATAGCTAGCGTGCTCGACTCAAATGCTGTAGGTTGTGGGTTCGAGCCCTGGTCGGTCAGACAAAAGTCTTTTAATCGGTATTTGTTGCTTCTCCGCTAAGCACACACCATGAAGGAGATCGGAATCAGGATAATGTGTCCGAGTGGGGTGACATGTCTATTCGCGGACTATTGTTTAAGTGAGCTAACACTAAAAATATTCAACTACGCGTATTGGTTTAGTACAAAGCAGACATTATTATCATCTCATTGAAAAATTAATTAGTTCTCGCCATGATACTAGTATATGTGAAAAATTGTAGAGTTCGCGTTGGTATGCACATATTTATTCATGATAAACTGGTATAATGATACCAGAGGCGGATCTAGAATTTCAAGTTAGGGGGGGGGCGCACTTAAAAAAAATCGCGCCGAGCGGAAGGAGGCGCGAAAATTTTGGGGGTATTTCGTGTGAAAAATCACGATTTTACGCAAAAAAATCCTATTTTTTCCAATTTTAGGGGGCCGCGCGCCGGGTGCGCCCCCCCCCCCTTGGATCCGCCCCTGGATACAATACACACAAATTTTGTTTTGACATGACAGGATTCGGAAACAAGCTAAACTAATACTAGTCCGTCTCCTATATAGAGTTCGCGTTAAACAACCGTCACTCCACCACTCACTATATTATATGTATATAAATGTAATTATTTATCAACCATAAGGTCCCCACAGTGATAGGCGACTTTAGCTGATTTTGACTGTCATGTTTATGCCCTTTTGTTTTTTTCTTGGTCCCAAAGACTTTAAATTATGTGGCCTTTTATTCTTTCGATTATGAACGTACCCCCCATGAAGGTTATCATAAGCGTTGTGCGCACTAGATCTGATATCCACGGTTTTATTATTATAGTGATACCTCAATATACTTCATGGAAACGTTACCTCATCATAGCTGGGTCTGTGTGTGGAGGAGTCATCATACTTATTGTTGCATTGTCCATATGCATATGGACAAGAAGGAGACATGGGTAAGATGACATAATTTATTCATTTTACTATAAATGTTATAGATGTGTTCGTTTAATAAGATAAAAGGGCGTGTTCGATAAAGTTGACTTCAGCTTGGATAATCCATTTGCATGACACATTTTGCTTCTTTTTTTTTTCATGTCTTAACTAGATTTAAAATATACATATCTACATATATAAGTTTATTTTGTATTCATTCATGTTTGTATTGGAGAAGACGTTTCTAAATTGTGAAACGTTTGTCCTATACAATACTTTATTATTAAGCAATAAAGTTTGTCAGTGACTTGTGACAGATCGATGGTTTTCATCGGGTCCTCCGGTCTCCTCCATCAATAAAACTAACAGCTGACTTGTGACAGATCGATGGTTTTCATCGGGTCCTCCGGTCTCCTCCATCAATAAAACTAACAGCAACTATATAGCTGAAATATTGTTGAAAGTGTCGTTAAACATCATCAAGCAAACATAGACATAAATTCAAGTTAAGGAACATCGCTTTGATAGCTGTTCTACATTTCACAGTTACAGTATAGTCTTCTACAGTTAATATAACTCATACAATGAGCTTAGTACAAGAAATGATTTCATTTTATTTTGTTTTCAATATGGCCAGCAAAGAAATAGATGACGAAGGGAAAAGGGATCCTGCTAGTTTGCTGTCTAAATAGTAAGTACAGTCAAACGTACCCATGCAGTCACCTCTATTAAGCAGTCACCTGTATTAAGCAGTCACCTCTATTAAGCAGTCACATGTATTTAAAGTCATCTTTTCTTGTCCTGTCATAGAAAATTTCTGTGAATTTAACCTGTTTCAATAGGTCACCTGTCTTATAAGGCAACTTTGTCTTTGTCCTAAAGGTGTCCTCTTAATACAGGTTTAACTGTATATGATATCTTATTCTGCAATCAGTACATTTCATGGGAACGCCATGATCTTATGATAGTTGGATTTACAACTAACTATGCATTCAGTGCCTATCACCACTAACGTTGTGAAATCGAATCCAGCACATGCGAGGTATGCTTGATACTACATTATGTGATAAAGTGTGACAGTGACTTGCGACAGGTCGGTGGTTTTCTCCGGTTTCCTCCACTAATAGAACTGACAGCCTCGATATATCTCAAATATTGCTGAAAGTGGCGTTGAACAGCATAATCCAATCAATCAACCAAATACTAATTATATAAAGGCACACGTGTAAACATTTGCTTTATATATCAACTTGACGTATAATGTCTCCTGGTGCCTCTCGTCTTATGTAGAGCAAAGCACAATAGACAATTGTAGAACACGGACAATACTTAAGAAAATCAACTTAATGTTTTTTTGTTTTTTGTTTTGCCTTTTAGTATGTAAATCTAACAATATTGTGCATATTAACATTGCAGTATCACATGCTGTTTGTACATTGTCGGAAAATATATAATTTAATAGCACTTGCCTCGAAACAGGAAAGAAAAGATCGCATTTCTTTCCTGTTTCTATAGACAGTACGAATAAATTGTATATTTGCCAAAAATGTACGCGTTATGTCTGTTAATTCATGTGTTGTTTAATTAGATATGCATGATTTAAGGATAAAGAAACGAGAATGGAGCCAGGGGCGGGGGTGAGAGTGGGTGGGGTTGATGGGGTGTTGTGATACTGCCGCCTTGATATGTGAGCTCTAAATACAGTGTAAATTGTTCAAAACTACACATGGATCAAAGTCCTTGTGTGGCATTGTCTTTAGTATATGTCCGTCGGTCGTTGCGTCTGTTTTTCTTTTATATTTTTCCATATTTATCTGTGAAATCATTGAGGCAAATATTAATTTCTGATTACTATTTCACATTAGGAAATTCAACAATAGTGCATTATTATTGGCTAAAATATTTAAAAAAAAACCTTCCTTAGAAAACATAGGCATGATGCAATTGTAATATGATATGTACGTTTTTCTTGCATGAACCTGTAAACTGTCTGTGTGTGTGTGTGTGTGTGTGTGTGTGTGAGTGTGAGTGGGTATCTATTTATTTGTGATTAATATTTTATTTTGTTATTTTAGTTTTTTTTTTAAATAAAATTGAAAGCACATCTCCATAGCTTTGATTTCTACTTGAGTTTCAGATTCTTTTTTACCTTTATTTACATCTATATCACAAAACAAACTGGTAGAAAGTTAATCTAATTTCAGTTGTTTTAAAGTTTGGAGTGCAGACAGACAGAAAAAGAAACTGATAGTAGCTGGAGATTTAAGCAGCCTTAGGGTGTCAGGTAAGAGAGAAAAAACATAAAAACACACGAATAACACATAAATAACACATAAATAACACGTAAATAACGTATAAATAACACATAAATAAACACGTAAATAACGCGTAAATAAACACGTAAATGAACACATAAATAAACACGTCAATAAACACGTAAATAAACACGTAATTAAACACGTCAATAAACACGTAAATAAACACATTGATAAATTGTGGTGACAGTTGGACATTTATTGTTACAACAAGGATGTAGAATTGTATTTCAGACGAATGGAAGATTAAGTAAGAAGCTTTTTTTGGTAGCATGCAAAACATGTTTTGCTATATTAAAATTTATTTTGTTTTTTTATTCGAAAAAATATTTGTTTATTCTTGTTGCCTGCAATAAACCTCCTGAAAGAGTGTTCCTTGTGGTAAAGTTTAAGTCATCACTTCAAAAGTTTCATAGTCGCCATCATGACCTGATTAATCGAAACCATTGGTAATCTGTCTAACAAATATGCTTCGTGTGTCGTAGTCTTAATTCCGTCCCACGTTCTTCATTTATGACTGGTCACGCAATATGACATATTTTAGCTTGTGCAGCGCGGCGGGTGTCACTATTGGAGCAGAAACTGCTTACCCTTCTTGGAGCTCATGATTTTCTGCTTGGCTTCTGGTTATCCCTGCAGCTTCTTCAATCTTTTCCTTTCATACACCTCTAGATTTGGTTGTGGTTGTGTTGCTCAATTTCCATTTCCTATGCAGTGTTTCGAGGACCATTGCTCGATTTTTTTTTATCTATCATTTTTTACCATTATTTTGCCTGACGGCTTCAGTATATTCCTTTGGTGTCTTCATACTTGTCTTGATCCAGTCATCTTTTACCGATGTATAATATTATATACTGTTGAATTTGTTCTCGTCTGAATTTGTAGCTGTGCGTTACGCGAACAAAATTATACACAATAAGCATTATGTGTTGGACACCACTATACGCAAATAAATACAAATAAAGAGCATGCTCCCTCCTACAAACAACTGAAGGTAAAGAAAACCCAAACAGGAACTGCTTACCCTTCCGGAGCACCTGAGTTCATCCCTTGTTTTCAGTGGGGTTCGTGTTACTCGATCTTTAGTTTTATATGCATGTTTTGTCGATCGTTGTTTTTCCTTTTGTACTTTTTCTGTGAATCTGTGCTTGTAGTGGTGTTCGACATGACTTGACTCTGTGAGTAACATGACGGGATCCTTATCAATCGTAACTACTCGGCCATTCTCGCTACCAATAACCTCGTAAGTAGGTGGCGGATAAATAGAACTACTTTCTAAATTTTAGGTCATGTGACAAAAAGAATTAACCATAATTTGTGATAAAAGCGACACAGCTATGTTTATCTACATGTAACTATGAATTTCACCAATTAACTGGTGCTGTGATATTAATTTCGTGGACTATATTTTTGTGCGGCTTATCTTCCGGCAAACAATTTAAAAATAATTTCTAATACCTACTTACGAGGTTATTGGAAGGGTAGCGAGAATGGCCGTGTTGTTACGATTGGAGCCTTATGACAAGTCGGAACTGCGTACCCTGCGTGAGAACATAGGTCCGCTTGTTTATTTGGTGAGGTCCTGGTCGCTTATTGTTTCAGGTTTTTTTTCTGTTCTGCTTGTCTTCTTCCTGTGTTTTGTGTGCCTCCAAAGGTTGCCAGTGTCTCTGGATTTTCCACTCTTAATTGCTCTTTCTGTTTTCACTAACATGTATCTGTGACTGTCTATTTTTACAGTATATCTAGAATTTGGTGTGAATGGGATATTTATTTTAGAGGAGATGGCCAGTGTCTCTGGATTGTCCATCCTCGATTGTCCATTCTGTTTTCTCTAGCGTTTATTTGTAATTTTTCTATTTTTACAGTATGTCTAGAATTTGGTGTGAATGGGGTATTTATCTTAGAGGAGGATGGTACAGAAATAGAAAGCAATGAAGTATTATACAGGTTTAATGACAAAACACTCATGGTCTTAGGGAAGCATGAAAAATGGCAAAATTCAAGATCACGTCTGCAGAAGAACGGCGAGAGGTACTTACTTATTTGTGGACAAAAACAAATTAAATGTGGTTTGGTTTGGACTTATGGTGCTTAGCACCACTTTCCATAATTCATTTTTCAATTATATAAAGGAATACGTGTAAACCTTTACTTTTATATGAGATTATGGTTATGGTGCTTAATGTAAACGTTAGTGGTGATAGGGCCTGGTTGCATAGGTAGTTGTAAATCCAGCTATCATGCAATCACGACCAAGACGGCCCTTCAAATGTAATGTTGTAGACAGCTGTCATTATGAAAAAAATGTTTCAACAGTGAGAATCACTTCTCAAAACAAATCATCGATCATAGAAAAGAACACGATAGATGACGTTGAAAATCCAGGTACTGGCTTGGGGGATAGGCATATACATGTGGCGGTGTTACACAAAAAAAAACAACGTAGGATGAACACGAACATCGATAATCGGAAACCATAGCGGATTGAAATACAAGGTTGTTAAAAGCAATATGCATGTAACACAAAATATAAGGATGTATCAAAAGATAGAAAATAAAGCATAAAACTAGTTTAGCCCCGCCACGTGTTATTGCCGTGCCTGTATCAATCTACGATTATTCTATTGAATTTTGTAATTATTCTGATAACGTGGTATGTTTTGTTTTTTATTTTATTCATAGAAACGAGAAGAAATAACAAAATAAATCACAAATGATAAGAAAACTAAACTATCATAATACATCCGACCGTAGGACATGGTAGATCGAAAATTGTAGCACATCCTGCTTTATGTAGGTACCGTCATGCATACTGACTTCACATTATTGTTTGCAGGCGTAAATACTATAAAATAATAATAAAAATCACTCTATGCACACAATAAGAATAAAAATAAACAGGGTTAGGGGTAAGTGTTATGTTCTTTAACGCCACTTTGAACAATATTTCAGCTACATCATGGTGGTCAGTTCTATTTTTAGAGGCAACCGGAGTACCCGGAAAAATTCACCGACCTGCAGTAAGTCACTGGCAAACTTTATCACATAATGTTGTATCGAGTACACCTCGCCTGAGTGGGATTCGAACTCGAAAAATAAGCACCAGAATGGTGAACGTGACATATGTTTTTGTGGAATCCTTAATACCTGCGAAAAAAAGTTTTAAATTAACATTATATTTTTGTACATTTTTTCAGTTCTGCATTTCATGTTTTTACCCACGACAGAGAACAATCAGCCATGATTTTATGCTTCTCTCTAAATAACTTGTGTGAACAAGGTAACTGTTTTTTATTAAGAACATTTCATAGTATCTAACATTAGCAGGGGTCAGGTCATGGTGTTTAAAGCCACTTTCAAAAACATTTCAGCTATATCGTGGCGATCAGTTTTTATTGGCGTTTCCTTCGTTCTGTGTCTCTGGAATATTAATTCTTCATTGCCTCTTTGCGTTGTTTCTCTGACGTTTATCGGCAATGGGAAATATATAGGGGTTAGGGTTATGGTGTTTAACGCCACTGTCGACTATATTTCAGTTATATTGTGGCGATCAGTTTTTATTGGTGGAGGAAAATTGGAGTACCCGACAGACAGACTTTATCATACAATTAACATAATTATTAATTATTAATATAAAAAACTTAACAAAAACATAACAGCACCAAGATACGAAAGGGAGGTAATCAGATAAAGCCAAAACAAACGAATGTAAACTGACAAAATAAAGATCAGGAATCACATTCCTAGCAAGTTTTAATGTTTTCTTCTCCAAATAATTGCACACATCGTGGATACTTCATCTATAAATGGTAAAGGAAACACGTAAGTTAGTTGTAAATATTTTGGGCAACATTTACAATTATCAATTAACCTTTGTAAGACAACTTTGAAGATACCAAAGGGAGGTAATCAGAAGCCGTAAATCGAAGGAGAACAGATAATACAATGGTCAAAAGAAAAAGGACAAAAGGACAAACAATGATCTACAATACACTACACAGAAAACTAAAGATCGAGCAACACGAACCACACTAAATAACGGGGATTAACACAGGTGCTCCGGAAGGGTAAGCAGTTCCTGTATCGTTAGTGCAACTGATGCACTACAAGAACACCAGGTGGCGTGGAAATCGTGTAAGACGCCAGTATGTGTAAATAAATATACAAAAGCCATAGACAAACTATGAACCCGCTACAAAATAAATGGGAGGAAAGACGAACGGAACATGGACATCGTTTTTGCAACATAAATAACAGAGGGACTGAACACGGAGCGGAAGGTATCCCCTGAGAAAAATAGTTCACCAACAAAGATATCCAACCAGTGATATATTCATTTTCTTTGCTGTGACTGTTTTTTCTCTATTTTTTCAGAAGTATTGTTATATATCATTCATTCAAGAAAATTCTATGCTTGTCAGTTCGTTTGATATCACTCATCTGCTCAACTGCATTTTGACGATATCTATGCACAGACAACTATATAACATATATACATGATATGGAGCAATTAATATTAAATATATACACAAATATAGATGTTAAAGAAAATTGTAAATCAAGAATGGACAATTACGTAACAAGTTTACTGACACGAGACATTTTTCTTCGTTTTAACGAATTATTATTTCGGTGTTGTTTTTTTTTAATTATTACTTCGTTTTTTCGAATAAATATTCCGAAAAAAATGAATGAGTATTTCGCTTCTAAAGAAATACTATTTAAAAAACAACTGATACTATTTCGTAAAAAGGAAATTACAATTCGTTTTTTTCCTCGAAATAATAATTTGAAAAACGAAATAATAATTTGCTAAAACGAAATAGTATTTCATGTAAACGAAACAAAAACATCTTGTCAGTAAACGGGTTGCGTAGATAATCTAGAGACATATATATTTTTTTTACAGCATTTCATATGTTTGGTTATAGACCACAATATATGTGTTTAGAAACTGATGGCACGTGGTTGGAGACAGACCAAGAACTAATGGCCTTTACCGGAAGTCGATTGATGGCTATAAAATCCGGAACGTTCTGGACAAAGCCACAGAATGGAATGCCCACAAAAGATAACATCCTTTATTCTTCAGCTGATGAAAAGTGTGTAGTTACATTTTCTATCAGCATATATATTTCCCTAGGGCCGTCGTGAGTACAAATCCCGCTCATTGCGAGGTGTACTCGATAAAACGTTATGTCATAAAGTTGGTCAATGACTTGCGGCAGGTCCGTTCTTTTCTTTTGTATTCCGATTTCCTCCACCAAATAAAACTGGCCGCCACGATATAATTGAAATATTGTCGCCAGTGGCGTTAAACACCATAACCCTAACCTCTATATATTTCCCATTGCCGATAAACGTCAGAGAAACAACGCAAAGGGGCAATGAAGAATTAATATTCTAGATACACAGGAACATAAGAAGAGTTTGAAGATACCAAAGTGGTACTCAGAAAACGTATATCGAAGAAGAATAGACAACACAATGGCCAAAAGAAAAAGTACAAAAGGACAAACAACGATCGACAAAACATACACATAAAACTAAAGATCGAGTAACACGAACCACACTAGATATTCCAGAGACACAGGAACGTAACGAAGGAAAACAAAACTAAAACCAGAATACAGAAAACTAAAACGGATAGCAACACGGACCCCAAATGGAGGTTTAACGTAGGTGGTCATGAATGGTAAGCAGTTTATGTTTCTTATAAGACACATGCCGTGTTATTCATAAAGTCAAGTCCGGTAAAAGTCTTGTCCTTGATAGAGAGAAGTTAACACAATCACATAGATGGCCTTGTGTCTTTATGTTCTCACTTTAGTTGTGTAGTAGTATATGTTTTTTTCCAAAAAGAAAATTAAGCATACCACACAGTCGGAACAGTTACAAACTTCAACAGACAAATCGTACGCAGAAAGAGTAGAAAATCTATACCCTCCAGGGGCGGATCCAGGATTTCAAGTTAGGGGGCGCACTTAAAAAAAATTGCGCCGAGCGGATGGAGGCGCGAAAATGTTTGGGGTATTTCGTGTGAAAAAGCACGATTTACGCAAAAAAATCATATTTTTACCAATCTTATGGGGAGCGCCCCCCCCCCCTTGAATCCGCCCCTGCCCTGACACACAAATACATGACTGCTCAATTTCGGTACTGTCTTGGTTTATTATATATACATGTATTTATTATTGAAATTTACAATTCCACCGATAGATTTTGTTATAAAATACAGATAAACATACGAATTTATATTCATTAATATAAGCGAGACATGTTTTGGATTGATGAAATAGAGGCACCGCCAGTGCCGGATTTAACTATAGGCTCGATAAGCTGAAACCTAGGGCCTCACAATTTAAGAGTCCCCCGGCCTATGTGTATAATATTTTTAACACTGTTATTAGACTTTTCCACTTAAGTGTCATAACGTACTGTACTTTCTAAACAACCTTTCAGTAATTCTCCTTACACAGTTGCACTCCATTTCAGAATACTTCAGAATTTTAAACACACCTCATCATCTTTGTCTTTATTTAAATTAAACACACGTCCATCTGCCTCCAGCCATGAAGGAGGGAAATTAGGAGGGGCCTCTCAAATGGAATAGTCTGGTGCCTCCCTTTATCTAAACCCGGCACTGCTATTCTTTTTATCCTTACTAGCTAAAATTGTTTGTTTCAGGTGTATGTATAATGTATGGTCTAAAGATGGACGGAAACGAAGACACGTGTTCGCAGAAAACATAGTTGGTTTACATTATACTGGTATGTACACACAATACTGTCTTAATATATAGTTTCTCAAGGTCGTGATCGTATGGTAGTTGGATTTACAACTACCTATGCAATAAGTGTCTATCACCACAGAAGTTGTGAGTTCGAATCTCGCTCAGGCTATGTATAGTCATACAACATTATGTGATAGTTGGTCAGTAACTTACGACAGGTCGATTATTTTCCCCGGGTGTTCCGGTTTCCGCCACCAATAAATCTTACAACCACGCTATATCTATTATATTGTTGAAAGTGGCGTTAAACACCATAACCTTAGCCCCCTATTTTCTCAATATATATTGTATTTCCAACAGCATCGGTGGTGTAAAGATTGGTAAGCTCATCTCGAATGTTGTAGACCGTAGGATTGAGTAAAACCAAAGACTATAACATTGGTATGTGTTGCATCTCTGCTAAACACGCTGCACTAAAGGAGTGAGAAAAAAGACTGGTTGGCTCAGAATCAGGATAATGTGTTCTATTGAAAAGACAGGTTTACCCGTGGACTCCGTGGACTGTTGCTTCATTGAACTAGCACTATAAATATTTAGCAAAGCGTGTTGATCTGGTACAAAGCCGGCATCATCAACATCTTGTATTCGCCATGATAAAGCCGACAATTGCTTAACTGGCGTTAAACAACAATCACTGAATCAATATAACTTCTCTTTTGGTGTATATAAATAAGGCACAGCCTCTCCGATGCGATGTAAATACCATCCAAGGAAAGAATAACGGTAGCTCTACTGGAATTAGTCTAGAAATGTACGTTTTGATTTCCAATGAGTAATGGTTTAGATAGTGGATATAATCGGACGCGTCACCGATGACGCCCACTGCCATATTTTGTTTTCCTGCTACAACACAGAACCTGGATTTCCAATGTCACAGATAGTGGTCTTATTTTTACGCTTATTGTTTTGACGTGAGCTGTGATTGTCTATTTTGCTGATATTCGTAAAATACGCGGAACTCATAACACGTGTTAAGTAAATACATTGTAATTATTTATCACAAACAACGTTTGGAAGAGTTTGAAGATACCAAAGAAGAACAGAAAACCGGGAGTGAACTCAGGTGCTCCGGAAGGGTAGGCAGTTTCTCCTCCACTAGTGGCACCCGTTGTGTTAATCTAGTTACAAACCCGGTAATAAGTCATGAATTAGGAACGGACCGGGAAGTGTTTACGACAAGTGGAACATACCCGTGGTCATTTGTGACACAGATATTCCATAACGGTCAACCAAGTCATGGTGGCGACCGTAAAATTGTCGAAGTGATGACTTCAACTTTACCAAAAGGAACCCTTGGTTAAGCTGATTGTTTTTGGACCATTTCTTTTTCATTATTACTACAGTGTAACCTGTCTAAACCGAACCGTTTTCAGACTGAAGGATTTGTTTGGTTTATGCAGGTATTCGGTTTACACAGGATCAAAATGCATTGAAACTGATATGAATTGACTTCAGAAGATGTCTGGTTTAGACAGGTCTCCGGTTTGTTCAGGGTTTGGTTTATACAAGTTTCACTGTATTACGACTTTCTCAGAAACTGGTAGTAAGGTGTACCTGGGATTGTAATCAGTGTTCAACCTGGATATCCGGTTTATCCTTAATTATTTTGTATTTTAATTTGTGGCTCATTAAGATATAGTGTTAATTAATTATTTTGTATTTTGTATTGGGTTCAATAATGTATATTGTTATTAAAATATTTTATACGGGGGCTCCTTAAGATATAACGTTAAGGGTCTAAGCAGGTCCGGTATACAACAAAATAGTCTTGGAGACTTTTATATTAGTTTATGAGGTCGTCGGTGTCGTGATCGCATGGAAGTTAGATTTACAACTGCATATGCGACCAGGGCATATCACTACTAACGTTGTGAATTCGAAATCCAGCTCATGTGAGGTGTACTCGATATGACATTATGTGATGAAGTTTGTCAGTGACTTACGCGCGACAGGTTGGTGGTTTCCTTCGGATATTCCTATTTCTTCCATTAATAAAACTTACCTCCACGATATAACTGAAATATTGTTGAAAGTGGCGTTAAGCACAAAAAAAAATCAGCCATCAACACTACACTATTATATCTTCATTATTTTATTTGCAGCTGCCAATGTTCTCGGGCTTCGTCCTCCAGTAGAAATTACTACAATGAAAGGTGTTGTGATTTCTGATGACCGCACATTAGCCCAGCAAAAGAATGAAGTGTTGCTCGCTACGGAAGTTATGCCTAGCCAAAAATTAAATCTGAAAAATGAATCATATTTGGACTCAAGTGTATATAGTGCATGATATACACCATTGGAGTCAAAGGTCAAAGGGGAAGCTTGCTTGAGGTTATAAAAACAGCAATCAACCCGTCAATAAATATGAGAAAAAGATACTTACAATTGGATCAATGATGTAGAATAAAATTCAATTTATATATTCAAATGTAAATAGTAGTATAAATATATTATCAAAATTATGATGTGTGAAATTCTAAACACATACACTAACTAACAATTACTGTTCCTTGAATAACCAAATTTAAGTATAGACTCAAGTTATATAATATACAAGGACATATGAACAATTTGGCTACAATTTGATTTATTTTATTATATGCAATACAATGTCTTAATTTCTCACAAATATTTTTGAAAACTTTCCTTATAGTTAACATGCATACATCCCTTATTGACAGAGATATGGACACTATTACGTATGACAGACGAATCCCCCTTTATTCATTTATCAAAAAGCTAACTTTTCTGGTACCTGAACTATGTAGATAGAACGAACGATAAGAAACGTTAACAGTAAAAGCACGGACATGATAGACGCCACCTTTGAAAATGATTACAATTGACTTCTGTTTCTGGTCTTTTCAGTAAAATTTTGCAATAGTTTTTGGACTCTTTGACAGTGCAGGATAAACACATTAGACGTACATTGTGGGTAGAAATACACCAAAAAAATATTTGTACTCTCTGAGAAACGGGCCAGAATCATGGGATTTTTTTTTAATAAGAGTAACAAGCACGACGGGTGTCACTAGTGGAAACAGGAAAAGTTTAACGTTCCATAAGTGTGTGCTACTGTTATGTTTGTATCCAGATCATCCATTTCCCAGTTGTATCAGGTCCGTGCTAATACTGTTCTAACAGTGGTATGGACAGAAAAAATGTGAGATATGGATTTTTGAGATTTTATTATCATTGTTATTATTCAGAAAACACGGATATCTCCATATTTCCAGAAATTTCTCATCGTGAGATCATTTTGTAGTAAATTAGTCTTTCTAACACTCGACTAGGACAAAACAAAATACCTAAAATATAGGGTTTTTGACATTTTATTACATTCTCCAGCTCACAAGTGACTTTCATCTTATTATTTCTTGAAGTTTCCCATGAAGAGATCATTTTGTAGTGTACCTGTAAGTAAAATATACAATAACTTTTACATAGGGTTAGAGTTATGGTTCGTTATCAACAATATTTCAGTTATATCGTGGCGGTCAATTGTATTGGTGGAGGAAACCGGAGTACTCAGAGAAAACCACCGACCTGTCGCAAGTCACTGAAAATTTGTGTCACACAATGCTGCATCGAGTACACCACGCCTGAGCAGAACTACTTTCGTATAACTCATATTTAATGGCCTTACACAATGAGTTTATTTAATTAATCTGTATCTCCTTATTTAACACAATGGGAACAACATCTGTGGTAAATGGTTATCGTATTCCCCTTGAGTGTTCTAGGTCATCGACAAAATCCACAGTCGAGGCAAGCGAATTACTATAAAATTGATATTTATTGCTTCGATTAACCCGCTGGAATAAGAATAAAGAGCAAAGACTGGTTGGCTTGGAATCAGAATAAAGTGTCCGAATGAAGTGGCATATCTACCCGCGGTCTGTTCTTTCAGTTGACTAGCTGACACGACAAGGCGATGAATGCCACTAGTGAACATGTACTTGTTACCCTTACAGAGCACCAGAGTCAACCGCCTACATCAGTTGACTAGCTGACACGATAAGACGATGAATGCCACTAGAGAACAGGTACGTGTTACCCTTCCGGAGCACCAGAGTTAACCGCCTACATCAGTTGTCTAGCTGACACGACAAGACGATGAATGCCACTAGTGAACAGGTACTTGTTACCCTTCCAGAGCACCAGAGTCAACCGCATATTTTTTTTCTTTTTGTTGGTATTTTTTTTTCTTGGGTGGGGGGGGGTGTGAGTTCATGTTGTCCAACCTTTAATTTTCTGGTTACAGTTTATGTCAATTGCCACGCCAAGACCAGACCAACATAGTTTCATTTGGCTTCTGTGTGGAAAATTTCTGTGTCATTTTTGATAAGAAAAGGTACCCGATTTCAAAAATCGATATAATTCTTAAGTCATGATTTTTATTTAGGTTAATCTCAGTTGTTCTCATTTCCATGATTGTTTTTCTCTAAATCAAAGGGTTCAGACTGTGTTGGTATTTCTGTTTTTCATATTTGTAGCAATGACAACTCCAATTTATATAAATATGATTATATAGTTTTTTTTCTACAAAGTAATGACATCATTAGTGGAACTTTGGCTAATGATTTGAATTGAGTTTTGGTGTTGAGCCACCCGAGCCCCCTTTGGCTAATGTAATGGGACGACAATGTGTGTTCCGTATATGTGGAGAGTGTCATGTTCAAACCAGAAAACAATAAGTCTGATATACGGATTATGCTTATCCTGTTGGTATCTTCAAACTAGTTTTACTTCCCGCTCTTTGAGCGATCTTAGTGTTAGAGGATGTTCCTGTCGGTGATGCATCCCGCAGAAGAAAAACTAGTTCTATATACCTCAATATACTATGTTGCATATGTCATTAAGATTAGATACTTTGGTATTTCATATTTCTGGTTTTTTTCTCTTTTGTCAACGGATGCCTATGCATAGATATTCATAAATCTAATCAACTAATTAACAAACCTTCCACAAGTCCGCCATCTTTTGCAGAGCATGATGGTCCGAAACAATTTTCGTTGTGAGCTGCTTTTTCAACTAGATAATGAAACAAATAAAAAAAAGGCAAGATGGATATTACACGTAAGAATTATAAATAGCAGGGGACCTGTACGGAATGTATTACCAGTATATAACAAATTAAACGGTCAGCTAAAAGTAAAGTACTAAGACAAATCGCACATGATTATGTGGACCGATAAAACCAATGAAAGTAAGTGACAGGTTCACATGACCAAATAAATCAGGGGAACGTCTTGGTCGTGATCGGATGGTAGTTGCATTTACAACTACCTATGCAATCAGTACCTATCACCACTGATGTCGTGGGTTAGAATTCCGCTCATGGCGAGGTGTACTCGATACGACATTATGTGATAATGCTTGTCAGTGACTTCGCGACAGGTCAGAGGTTTTCTACGGATACTCCTGTTTCTTCCACCAATAAAACTGACCGCCACGATATAACTGGAATATTGTTGAAAGTGGCATTAAACACCATAGCCTAAACCAAACTTATTAGGTTTATTTGTATGAGGCTTAAAAACTGGGACAAAAGCGAATTCTCCAGTTTTGTGCCGAATAAACGCCAACTTTAAGACACTGCATTCATATTGTGTTTATCCTGCACAAAAATCACATTAATTTATAGTATTTATCTTAACGTATACATGTAATCAGATGGTCCGTGTGACTGAGTGGTGGTTGACTTCTGAACTCATGCTTAAGAACATTGATCTGTGTTCGCGCCCCATTACCCGTCTTAAATGTAAAGGTTTAGAGACATCTGCCAAGGCAGGGGCAGGGGCGGATCCAGGATTTCAAGTTAGGGGGGGGCGCACTTAAAAAAATTGGGCCGAGCGGAGGGAGGCGCGTAAATTTTGTTGGTATTTCGTGTGAAAAATTACGATTTTACGCCAAAAAAAATCATTTTTTTCCAATTGTAGGGGGGGCGCACTTGAATCCGCCCCTGAGGGGTCTTGGGTCTCTAGTCAGTTTGCTATATCACTCCTTACTTTCAACACCTACTTTCAATATGTCACTTTGTCATTAAATATCTGAACAATTGCTAAAGGTAACAACAAGACCAGTCAACGAAGGTAAACCAGTTTTATCACTGCTTATTAAGATTCCGCGTTTATTGAGGTGTACTCGATTCATCACTAACATGATTAATGTGGACAGTTACATAATCAGTGCATATCGCCACTAACGTTGCGAGTTTGAATCCCATTAAGGTGAGGTGTACTCAATAAGACAGCATGTAATAACGTTATTCAGGGACTTCCGACATGTAGTTGGTTTTCTCTGGGTACTCCTAGGTTCCTCCACCAACAAAACTGATCGCCATGATATGACTAAGATATTATAAGAAGTGGCGTCAAACACCATAACACACTAAGAAACCGATAGTATCTAAAGTTGCTTAACATCAATCGGAAAAGACTCGTATATTTCCGTCAAAAGTCGGAAAAGTTTATATCTATGTCTTTATTCTTGGTCAAGTCAATAGCTTAAGGTGGTACCATACACTTCAGGTAAAATTTGATCTGCTCAGTTAATTTTCTTATTTTTTTGTCAGTGTGTTTGCATATATCCACTGTAATAAATATTAAAATTTTAGCAAATTCTAACCAGCAGACTCAGAGCTATAAATTCACTAGCCACATAGCAGCTTTTCTCTCTGTGGTTTTGATCACCGAGATGCTTGAAATCTGCATACAAACATCATATGATCAAAGCGTTCAACTGATGTTAAAGAGTTATCTCCCTGTAGTGTTAGGTACCACCTAAAAACCCCGAATCAGCATTCCTCCTGTTGAATTGACTTGTACAAAATGAATATTTCCACACGTTAAACATTATATACAATTTAAGAGTGATATAAAATTGCTGTATCTTAAATTACCTTTCTTCTGGGAAGGAAATCCTGGCGCTAAAAAAAGATAATGATTGCAACTTAATGATTATAATATTGATGTTATTTTCAGTAATGACACAAATGGATGGAGTAACATTTATATGGTTATTTCTGACGAAATGAAGCTGTAATCAAGATATTCTATCAAACTGATTGATTAATTGATTTCATTCATTCATTCATTCATTCATTCATTCATTCATTCATTATTGTCTTTTTACTTCACTTTTGTCATTTTCTTTTTGTCATTCCTTTACTGACCGCATCATTTCACAAAAACAAGGAGATTTGGAAATATAGAACTAGTTTAATCCCGCCACATCAACTCGGGAAAGATAGCGGTAACGTTCTTATCTCTCAGGGGTATCAATTATGCCTCTTATTACGATTTTCCTATAATGATTTTGATCGTTGATTGATTTTTGGTGTTTTAACGGCACATTCAACAACATTTCAGCTATACCATGGCGACCAGTTTTAGTGGTGAAAGAAGCCGGAGTACCCGGAGAGAACCACCGACCATGGACAAGCAACTGGTAAACTTTATCACTTGCGGATGCGAGTCGACTGCACCCTTTTTGTAATTTACAAAGCCGGGCGCGAACCCACGCCGTAGTGGTGATAGGCTTGTATGAGCTGTTATGTAATCCAACGAACTCATTGAGCCACCCGGGTCCCCTTCCTTTTATGTATTTATGAACTGTTTCGATAGCATGATATGTTTTGTTTTTCATTTTATGATACAAGTTCACCCTTTATATCTACTGGAATATGTCGCCATATTTAAGGTAATGTGTCTAATAGATCAAACGATACAGTTATGAGAAGACAGTATCGACAGTCTTGGTCAACAATTTCACCATTATCAACAAAGCCAACATCTTCATCACACCACAAAACACACGACATTTGCAGATGAAAACCCAAAGCTCTATTTCATAAAGCTAGTTAGTTTAATCTACCCTGATCGCTTATAATTTACTAGAAGATGCATGTCTTGGGACCTTGTTCGGCATATAGATCAAATGGTACAAGTTGGAATGTTTTTGCATCCTAATTGCTCCCCTTCCCCTTACTTGAACATCTCTTCCACGTTGGAGCATTTATTAGGTCTAATGATGTAAGCTTGTTGGTATAAAATCTACAGCTTACCTTGAGGTCCACGTGGACCCACTGCTCCTCCCATACCAGGCCCACTTCCCATACCTTTTCCTGGACCCCCACCAGCAAAGGGACTCTTCATACCACCACCAGATCCAGATCCAAACGGACTCGTCATTCCACTTCCGGATCCTGACCCTCCTGACGATGGACTAAATGGACTTTTCATTCCTGCACCAGACCCACTACCTCCACTCATAGGATTAAATGGACCTCCACCACCTGATTTCTCACCACTACTACCACCGCCGCTGTTCGCACCAGATCCACCACTTCCGCCTCCCATTGTTTGCATTACTACAAATGAGTACATGTATTTACATTCGAAATGTGTGGATAAGGTTATGGGGCTTAACCCCACTTTCAAGAGTAGATTAGCTATTTTATGGCGGTCAGTTTTATTGGTGGAGGAAACCGAAGTACCCGCAGAAAACCACCGACCTGTCGCAAGACACTGACAAACTTCATCACATAATGTTATATCGAGTAAACCTCGCCCTGAGTGGGATTCTAGCTCAAAACTGCATAGACACGGACTGTACACGATCACGAACACAACGGTTTTTTTTCTCGAAATGTGTATGTGATGAATATTAAATGATAAGAGCAAGATGTAGATAGAGACTGTCTCCACTTCCGGAACATGTGTGTTTACCTTCCGGTTTGTGACGTTTCTGTTTTCTGTATTCGTTCATGTTGAATGACATTTGTCTTTGCTTTTTAATTATTTGTTTTCTGAGTGTCTTTGTTTATTTAATTCTGATTTTTTTCATAATTTTTTATCTTCTGCTTTTCATTCTAACCATTTGTAATTATGAAATAGCAATATCCATGGTTTATGGATAGCTCATTAAATGTAGAAATATTGGACTAGAAGACAAAAATATTACCAGATTTTGTTTAAAATAATTCAATAAAACATTATGAAAGCATATAAGCTAATGATGTCGACCGAATAATTATTTTATATGCAGTGCACAATTGAGGATTCGGGTTATGATGTTTAATGCCACTTTCAACAATAATTCAGGCATATCGAGGCGGTCAGTCTTATTGGTGTACCCGGAGATATCCACTGACCTGTCGCAAGTCACTGATAAACTTGATCTTATAATGTGTTATCGAGTACACCTCGCCATGAGCGGGATTCGAACTCACAACTTTAGTAGTGCAATATGTAGTTTAAAATAGTGTTCCAAATGTAATAATACATACATGTGTTTCCATCGTTTGTACATTGTACCATTGGAGGATTACATTTGAGTTTCGTTCCGTCACCACCGCCAGTACCAACGCCTTTTTCCGGAGCTGCAAAAGCAAGAAAACAATTCACTATCTTTAAACAAGACGTCTAACACAGTCCACTTTTAACATTGTGAGAAATACACCTTAAATCTGAAACCGGGAACGTATCTCTAGTGGTCTACACAGTTTTATTTGATACGTCCTTTGATTTGTTTGTTTATTTGATGGTGTTTAACGCCACTTTCAACAATATTTCAGTTATATAGTGGCGGAGGACCCGGAGAAAACCACAGACCTGTCGCAAGTCACTGGCAAACTTTATCACATAATGTTGTACACCTCGCTCTGATCAAGATTCGAACTCACAACACCAGTGGTGATAGGCACTGATTGCATAGGTAGTTGCAAATCCAACTACCACACGATCATGGCGACAAAGATCTCTAGAGGTCTTTTTGGGATTCTTGCACTACAATAGTTTTGAATCATTTGGCTTTAAACACATTCGACGTTCAGGCTATCTAATGAAGATGTCATGTACACTAAATTATATATCTCTGTTTTCATTAAATGTAAAAGTTAATAAACTGTATTAAAAACGTAGATATCTAATTTAGAAATAATCTTCATCTTCCTATTATTCTTGTGTCAATATTTACTGGCAAAGTGTGTACTAAAAACGTAAATATCTAGTTTAGCGGCCACAACGCGTTTCTGGAATAATCTTCATCTTTTCAACAATAATTGGATAAAAACGTAGATATATAATTTAGTGCGCAAAAACGCTTTAATGGAATAACCTTCATAAAAAAAAGTTTTTTAATAGGCTGCCAGAAAACAAGTGTCATTTAGAGTTCACGACGCATTTATAGCATAACCTTAATCAGGTTCGCACATAGTAAAAAGAGTGGAAATTTAGTTTCCGTTTTGCATTAAAGAGTCAGAAAAATTAGTGGAACAGGAAGCGCCTACCCTTCCGGAGCACATAGGTTCATCCCACCCCGGTTTTTAGTAGGAGTCGTGTTGCTCAATCTTTAGTTTTCTGTGTAGTGTTTTGCAGATCATTGTTAGTAATTTTCCCGTTTTCTCTTGGACCATTAAATTATCTGTCCTTATACGGCTTCTGGTTACTCTGTTGCTATCTTCAATTTTTTGTTATCTATTAAAATTAACGATAAAACGTTTAAACTCTAACCACATAAATATTTCCAAAGAGAGAGCATAAAAAAGACGAAAACGTCAGGAATCCACCACATTACAAACAATGAAATTTCATTTCAGACAAAGAAAAAAAACACGTGATAATTTGCTTACATTTGAGAAAGTTATTGCCACCTGCATTACTATTTCCTGCATTAGATCCCCCACTTCCGGTCACCCACTTATGTCCGCCATCTCCATTGCTATTTCCTGCATAAAACCCTCCACTTCCGGTCGCCCACTTATGTCCACCGTCTCCATTGCTATTTCCTGTATTAGATCCTCCACTTCCGGTCGTCCATTTATATCCACTACCCCCACCTGTACTATGTTCCTCCATTAAACATTTACAGCTGCGGCAACCGTTAGAGGTTTCCTCACCAACGGTAAAACCCAACTTTTTCTCTGAACATTTGATTATGCATTCATAAACCTTGAGGCACTCCTTCTCTTTTTTCTTTGGTGGAGGTGTCTTCTCTTCAGTGCAGTAGAAATAAGATTGCAAAATAAAATAAACAATGATTCGGAATTTTAGTTGGTTTTCCCTGGCCAACGCATGGCAGTAAAAACGATAAATAACACGATATAACTGAAATGTTGTTTAAAGTATCGTTAAACACCACAACCTCCTAATAGTTAGACATGTTGTAATTCAATAAAGTTACAAAATAATGTTTCAGACACAGCACTATATGCAGTATTAGATGCGACTCACAATATCCAGATTTGTGGCTAGACACAAACAAATGTCTTATTGTGAACCCATTAACCAGTTTAATCCCGCCACATCTTCTGTGCCTGTCCAAAGGAAGGACAAGGAGATCCTTTGTTATACATTTGTACGGTTCATCGTTGTCCTCTTTTTTACGTTCAATGATACATAATGTGAGATGAGGTTATTTTTGTCTACATTTATTGATCATCACAGTTTATGGTATCTATTAAACTACTGCAAGACAATAGTCATCTGCTCAGTAGTCAGTGCTTCAGCACTGGCATAGTTTAATAGATATATTTATTACTGAAATACGACGATTCCGTGATAAGACGTTCTCCTGACTTGGAGGTAGAATTTGTACCACCGATCACGTGACTTCATAAAAAATCTAGGCATTTTTAGCAGTAGACAATGCAGATAGAAATGGATCGAGGAGAACGATCTCAAAAGTCATCCAGCAAATATTGGTGCGTGGTTCCGGGGTGTACTTCTGACAGCAGGAAGAAACCCAATCTGGAAAAATATGTAACATTTATCCCATTTCCGACAAAGTTGAAAGACCACAGGCCATTTTGAACAAAAGATGCCTAGATTTTAGTCACGTGGTGATGGAAGTCACATGACGGTATTATCTGAATACCAGTATCCCGGAACCGACGTATTACCAGTGCCTATATAATGTAATTATTAATAAAACTAAGGTTCTCCTCCCTCATGCATAGATGACCTTAGCCAATTTTGGCGACGCTATTTAGACCCTTTCGTTTTATTGCTCCCAAAACATTAAATTATTTGGGTTTCCAATCTTTCGATTTTGAGCGTACCAGTCCTGATGAATGTTACTCCAGAAGCGTGTCGTGCGCACTAATTTTGATATCTACGTGGTTTATTTTAAATATCGGTACTACCCAAACATGTGTTCTCTACGAACACGTCCTATTTGACATTAAAATATCTTTTTCTTAGCGAATTTCCGAAATGTAGTCAAATTAATCAGTGACCGAACCTCAACGTCAAGTTGACTCAAGTATTTTATTTTTAGATTAAGTCATGCTTGCTGTTGACTCTACCAATAAAATTATTACAATGCTCGGTAAATTACGAATGTGTACCTATTTCCCGCTTTTTTTATGGAGGGAATATAAGAGTCGTTTCCGATTAATGATTTACCTTTTTTTAAACAGGTACAAGATTGACATCCATCAGGACCAGTTTCTCCTAGATGATATCCACCTTTACATGACATCATACACAACAAAGTTCCCACACATTCCTTCTTTTCTTTCGGTTTTGGCTTTGATGCTTTTGTTCTAACGGCTATCCAAAACCTGCTGGCTAGAAAACAAAGTGTAGGCATAAAAAAGGCGTTCCCTCTCACGCATATGTAATCTTATCCGATCTTAGCTATCATGTTTAGCCTCTTTCGTTTACTTGTTTCTTCTATGAGCCTGTCTAATGAGGGTTTTTTTTCAGATACGAGGTCATGTTCATTAAGAAGTTTTTGAAGATACCAAAAGGGTAATCAAAATCCGTATATCGAAGAAGAACAGACAACACAATGGCCAAAAGAAAAAGTACAAAAGGACAAACAACGATCGACAAAACATACATATAAACCTAAAGATCGAGTAACACGATCCCCACTAAAAACCGGGGGTGAACTCATGTGCTCCGGAAGGGTAAGCAGATATCTACGTTTTTAATAAAAATTTAAAAAAAATTAAAAATAAAAATAACACATTTCCGGAACAATTCCAAAGTTAAACATCCAAATCGTAGAAAGTGACAAAATCGATGCCCTTAACACAAATACATGATCTCTTAATTTCCAGGATTGATACAGGCACTTCAATAAAAAGTGGCGGGGTTAAACTAGTTTTATGAGCCCAACCTCTCTTTTTAGTACAATGGTGCGGTCATGCATGTCATTAACGGAATTCCACATGTGACTATACTGTCAAGCCTCATATATAATTTAATTTAAATGTATTTTATTCAGAAAAGTACTGAATAGGATTGGATAGCAGGACTAGCCTATATATATCCTCTCCTCATACAAGGCTACAGCAACAATATAGTTTATAATTATTATACAATCAAAGAGAGCCTCATATATAACTGGATGAACACATGTATTATAAAGAACACGATAATCTTGAACAATCTCAGTACAGTCATCTATATATATATTTCCCAATGAAATAACGATAGGGTTATATTGGCATCACGTTATTTTTTTCAAAACTACACTGTTCGAATACTTTGAAATTAGAAAATAAATTGAGTGAATGTTAGTTTTTCTTCTGTTACTATGGTTACCTCCAAATAATTTGGACCAATATTTCTAACAAATAATGGGCCCGGATGGCTCAATGAGTTAGGTACATTTTTAGTTGGATTACCTAACAACTCATACAAGCCTATCACCAATACGGCGTGGGTTCGCGCCGGGCTTTGTAAATTACAAAAACAGGGGCACTCGACTCGCAGCCGCAAGTGATAAAGTTTACCAGTTACTTGCCCCATGGTCGCTGGTTCTCTCCGGGTACTCCCGGCTTCCTCCACCACTAAGACTGGTCGCCATGATATCGCTGAAATATTGCTGAAAGTGGCGTTAAAACACCAAAAATCAAATTAATAATGGAAGCCAGAATGTGATTTTAGTTTTAACTTTGGTTGGAGGATATTACTATTTTATCCCGAGCCTACGTATACCCAAGACGAAGAAAAACATATTGTGTAATGAAAACTCTGATAACCGTAACCATAGCTACTAATCACTATACATGTACAAATTTACCTGTAAACATATACCTGAAAAACAAGGACATGTCTGGCAGCCGTTTTCATCTATTACTGTACAGGAACAATCCTCAAATTCCATTTTATCTATTGATACACAATATTTTGGAATTCCAGGACTTTTCAATGGAACATTCGTTGTTCTGTGGTATGATGGAGTCTGCAACAGAAAAGTTTATAACATAGGTATGAAGAGTTTGAAGATACCAGAATTGATCAATCGATGAAGTACAAACAACACAAAGGCCAAAAAGAAAAAGTACAAAAGGGCAAACAACTATCTACAAAACATACACATAAAACTAAAGATAGAGTAACACGAACCCCACTAAAAACCGAGGGTGAAATCCATGGAATCTTTTTGTAAGAGCAATAACACGAAGAGTGCAACTAGCGGACCAGGAATTGCTTACATTTCCATACAACAGAGGAGATGGATGTGGCATTAGAAAACCACCAACATATTATTGGCGGACATTGTTGTACCTTCTGAAAGAATCACCGACCTATCGGAGGAGGAAGCTGTTGTACCTTGAGAGAACAACCGGCCTACTGGTTGAAGAAACTGTTGTGCCATGAAAAAAAACCGACTATGTGGAGGAAACTATTGTACCATGAAAGAACCACCGACCTACCGACGGATGAAAGAGTTATTCCCTGTGGTAACCAACGACATACAGGTGAAGAAACTATTGGACCATGAAAGAACCACCGACCTACCGACGGATGAAAGAGTTATTCCCTGTGGTAACCAACGACATACAGGTGAAGAAACTATTGGACCATGAAAGAACCACCGATGGATGAAAGAGTTATTCCCTTGGGTAACCAGGTGAAGACACTGTTGCACCATGAGAGAACACTCGACCTAGCTCCAGTGACATAATTGACATTGTATCCTGATATGGAAACAGATTGTATACTGATTAAATAGGTAGATGTAAATCCAACTACCACGTGGTCTTAGTCACATTCAATACTATGTCTATGTATAAACATGAGATAACCCGAAGAGGCAATCAACCTTGCTAACATAGGGTACACAAGGCGAGGAAAACAAAACAAAAACACAACACAGTATGTGCTGGACACCACAAACAAACACAAATAACGTTAATAAGACATGATCCCTCCCACAAACATGAGGGACGTTTCAATCAAACTCATATATGTCTTTTAAGGTAGATGATGGGTTTTATTTTTTTAGGATAAGATTTATGTTTCTTCCAGTAATTCTTTTATATATTAATTAGAAAATAACATAGCAAAAAAAAACCGAAATCATCGTAGTTTCAACACCTGAACAAATGTGTGGAAATCAGTACAATTGACATTTTATACTTGAAAATAACGTAGAAATTACAAAGTAAAATTTGCAATTTGAGGAAAACATATCATTCCTAGTAGACTACATGATAATTTCTAAAATATATAATAATTAAAAGCACATATGAAAGATCTTTAAAATTGAACAATAAAAATGTTATGTGCCACTGTGGTTTTTATCAAAGTAAACAGTAAAAAAGTGCAATTTTTTTTGGATTTTCAGGGCGAGAACTTGAAATCAATCTACCGTTACATATATCATTAGTAATATCTTTGTTTTCATTGTCCAACATTACTGAGCATTAATGAAGTACTTACATGATGTACGAATGGATTCTGTGGTGCCATTGGTCCATGTGGTATATTAAATTGCATGTGACCTGCCATTGGTAACCCAGGTAACGATGTTAATTGGTTAGTCTGTGTGTCAGTTTCGTGGATTATAACGACTTTCGTATTTTCACTATTGCCTTCGTTATTTTTTGGTTCCCATTTGTTAGAATGTCCTGAGATTTCTGAATTCCATTTATCACTCAATGTACTTCCGCTTCCGCTGTTACTTCCGCTCCACCTACTACTTCCGCCCCCACTGTTATTTACGCTCCACCCGTTGCTACCTCCTGCAGATGACGTCCCTTAAGAAAACAGGAACAAATATAATTTTAAACTGTACTCTTAATCTGTGTATTTAAACTGTACTCTTAATATGTGTATTGCTTGCTTTTTTTACCATGGTATTAAAATAGAAATAGAAATATCAATATCAATAATATCTCAAATGAAAAACAAATCGTTAAATTAAGATTATACTGGAACAATCCTAGTGCATAATATATCCATATAGACAAAATATAAGGAATAAGAACAATTCCGAAATTAACTCTAAAAAATTTAGTTATTAATCACAAAATAGTATAAACACCAAAATGTAAATGCTAACAAGCACATTTCTGTCATTGCTATTATATTGAAATATTGTTGAAAGTGGTGTTAAACACCATAACTTTAACCCAAAATTACAGAATTGCAAAATAAAGACTTATAATTATCTCTAAAATGAAAATAAACATATAAATAAATCTAAATTATTTTCATTTTGTCCTATTTATGAACAGTAATATCATAGTAACCATTGTTGTGTAACCTACCGCCATTGCAACGGCAATATTTACAAGGTCCGATGTATTCGATGCACAACGGATGACAATCGGGATCAGAATGAGGACAATCGGATGCTGTAATAACTGTAAGATGAATAGACATAACAGTATAATGATAGGAAACAAATATGGCCAGTTTAGCCCTGCCACGTTTTTGTGTCTGTCTCGAGGTTGAAACCAATTTTGTTTTATTCATTTTTTTTGGCTTAATAATTTAGGGTGAAAAGTGGTTGTTCGATTTGTTGAATTGTTGACTATCACTGTTTAAATTAATTCTTTTCAAGCTATGGAAAGAAAGTTTAAACAGTGATGGTCTCCAATTTTATCAATAATAACAAAATAAGCAATGACCTCTAAGCCCAAATCATTGAACATTTACAAGAAAGTTTTAACAGTGACGGTCAACAATTCCAGCTATATTAACAAGACGTTAAGGTAGATATCATTCGGGAGAAGCTGGTCCTCTGTCATCTACCCGTTATTTAAACAACAATCGGAAAAGACTCGTATATTTCCGCTAAAAGTCGGAAAATTTGATTTCTACGTTTTTATTCTTGGTCAAGTCAATAACTTAAAGAACTTTCCTTAATGGGCCGTCGTGGTCGTGATCATTTGGTAGTTGGATTTACAACTACCCATGCAATCAGTATCTATCACCACTGAAATTGTAAATTCGAATCCCCCAAAGGCGATGTGTACTCGATACAACATTAAGTTTGTCAGTGACTTGCGACAGTTTGCTGATTTTCTCCAGGCACTCCGGTGTCCTAAAGCAATAAAACTGACCGCCACGATATAACTGACCGCCACGATATAACTGGAATAATGTTGAAAGTGGTGTTAAACACCATAAACCATAGAAAAAACTAATAAAAATATAATTTTAAATATTGTAAAATATATCATTGTGCAGGAAGAAACGCAGATGTCAATTGTTTTTAAATGTCTAAAATGAAAGTATAAACAGTGATGGTCAACATTTCCACCAATATCAACAAAACAAAAGAAAGTTTAAACAGTGATGGTCAACAATTCCACCAATATCAACAAAACAAAAACAAAAATTCCACCAATATCAACAAAACAAATGAAAGTTTAAACAGTGATGGTCAACATTTCCACCAATATCAACAAAACAAATGAAAGTTAAAACAGTGATGGTCAACAATTCCACCAATATCAACAAATCAAATGAAAGTTTAAACAGTGATGGTCAACAATTCCACCAATATCAACCAAAAGAACGATCACCTCTTACCTAAACCCACTGAACACAATAAGACCATGACATATGACGTTGAAGTAAGTAAGGGTAATAACAAAATTACTGAACACCGAGCAATCTTCAAAAGGGAAAGGCAAAACTCATCAGTCAACAAACAGACAAAATCAGTCAACAACCGGAAAACTGGGAAAACCGCAATGGCCCTAACTTGATACTGGCATTTCCAAAGAAATGGTGCGTTGAATCAGATTTTACGGTGCTAGACCTGAAGATCCGTATCCTGTCTTGGGACAGACACAAAACTGTGACGTGTTGTTAAACGGTGCTCATTGTTTTGCTATTTTTTTTCCAGTTAATAATCAATGCTGTTGAATGAGTTTGATTGTGGTAAATTATTTGTCAGTTTCAACAATATTTCATAGTTATTTGGTGGTAGCCAATGTTATATGAAGAAAACCACGGACATGTCTCAATGTAGGTCACTGACAAACTTAACCACATATATACAGTTGCATCGAGTGCACCTCATTACCTAAAAGAGGTGGTGTAATGGTTAGTGTGCTCGCCTCGAGTACGGTAGATCGTGGCTTCGAGTCCCAGTTGGATCAAACCAAAGACTATAAAATTGGTACATGTGCTGCTTCTCCGCTAAGCACGCAGCACTACCGACTAGTTGGCTCGGAATCAGGATAATATGTCCGAGTGGAGCGACATGTCTACCCGTGGACTGTTGTTTCAGTGAGCTAGCACTATGCAAATCCAACTCAAAACAACTAAGCATGTTGGTCTAGTACAAAGTGGACATTATCGTCATTTCATTGAAAATTAACTTGTTCTCGCCATGGTACGGATAAAAAATCGCTGAATTGGCGTTAAACAACAATCACTCACTAATGCTAACTACTGTGTGTCTCTGCATGCCCTCCGACATTTTACTCTAGAGATGGTTAATCATGTTTACAATTACGGTAAATCGTATTCCCTTGGGAACGCATATTTAACTTCCTGGTGGGCGGATAGTCCTTTTTGTGAAGAGAAAATTGTGTCGACATATTTTATAGATAAAACTAAATTGACCTGAAAGATGCAAAGAAAATGATAATCTAACCCTACATTTTTCAATGGGAATATTTTGATGAAATTTGGAAAAAAATATCGTTTTTTCATGTTTTTTTTTCCTGTGGAAATAAAGATTCTCCTTCAGTTGCCCGTGGGTTACGATATTTCTCCACTCTCGAGAGTTAAATTTAAAGTTCTAACCACAAGCCGTCAGGCGAGTGGTTAGAACTTTAAATTTAACTCTCGAGAGTGGAGAAATATCGTAACCCACATGGGCAACTGAAGGAGAATTTTTTTCTCCCATTATTTAACACGAACTTTATTTCAAAAACCGTCAAACGAGTCAAACGAGTCAAATGCGGAGAAAGGCACGAGACATTTTAATCCTCTAGAGGATTACAGATTTTACCACCACTGGTTCAGCGGGGTGAAAACGCCCGTAATAATGGGAGAAAGAAATATATTCTGGCTGATCGGAGGAAAACATAATCTCTCCCTAAAAGTTAAATGACCGGTCCCTAAATCGCACTTCGTAACTCAAGACCAAGGATCCCGAATCTAATAATGTTTAATCCATCTTTTATACAGGGATAGTCATGGTCGTAATCGTATGGTGATTGGATTTACAACTACCTGTGCAATCAGTGCCAGTCACCACTAAAGTTGTTAGTTCGAACCCTGTTCATGGCGAGGTGTACTCGGTACAACATTATCTGACAAGTTTATCAGTGACTTGCGGCATGTCTGTGATCTTCTCTTGATACTCTGGTTTCCTCCACCAATAAAATTACCTCCACTATATAACTGAAATATTGATGAAAGTGGCATTAAATACCATACACCATCCAAAATCCTCTTTTATATTTTAAAACTTACAAAATTACCCCCCCCCCCCTTAAAAAAAAAATAAGTAGAATATTAGTCACAATAAACATTACTCTCTTAGAATTAAAAGATGTACATTGACTTACCTTTAAAAATGCCAAAAATGAGAAAAGCTGAAAAAAATATTGACCCCATGCTCGACTATTATGATCTTTAATGTCAATGAACGCTGACTACACTCACATCTGTTGAGGGGAATGTTTACACACGACTTAAGATATCAGCCTCCGCGCACCTGCTCTGACAATTTCCTTATTAAGATAAACTTGAAATTATGAAAATGTTGATAAAATATTGATAATCATTATTAATTTTGTATTGTACATTTGTATTACGTAACCAGTATTATTACATACTTAGTTAAAATAAAGGCATTTTTGTATTACCAATATGACCGGAAGTAAACTGTCCAGTAAACCAGGCCAGTATGGAAATGTCCATGTATTAATCTGTATCTATTTACACTTTAAAATTGCTGTTGTTGTTGGGTTTTTTATTGGGGGGGGGGGGTGTTGTTATATGTGTGGGGGGATTTTTGGGGCTTTTTTTGTTTGTTTGTTTGGTTGGTTGGTTTTTGTTTGTTATTTACTTTTGTTTTCACATGTGCCCATGAGTTCTTGAATAGAGAATCTTGAATCTTGATTATCTTGAATTTCTGACAAGAATTAGACTTGTTACAAGTCTTTTTCTTTTTAATACCTTGAGCGAGTGAGTGATTGCTGTTTAACGCTTACTCAGCAATTATTCAGCTATATTTTGGCGAGAAAAAGTTTATTTTCAATGTGATGATCAACTGTGTGTTTGTGATATTTTTTTTTTTTTTACAAAAAAAACCCCAAAAGTACTTGATCCAATTATACTGTTTTCTTGTTGATAACGCGGCGTCTAGGAAATAAAATTATATAGCTCATCAACAACAGTGAAGCCGTGTTATGTTAAAGTGACTAGCGAGTGTACGGTGGATTAACTGCCTATCTGAATTATGTAGAGGGTCCATGTTTTATTTAAGTTATTTGTGTTTGTTAGCGTAAATATAGTAATGATTTGATTGATTTTGATTTTTGGTGTTTAGTACCACTTTCAGCAATATTTCAGCTATATCATGGCGACCAGTTTTAGTGGTGGAGGAAGCCGGAGTACCCGGAGAGAACCACCGACCCTGGGCAAGCAAATGCTAAATTTTATCACTTGCAGCTGCGAGTCGAGTGTACCCTTTTTTGTAATTTACAAAGATGGGCGCGAAACCACGCCGTATTGGTGATAGGTTTGTATGAGTTGTTAGATCCAGCGACCTAACTCATTGAGCCACCCGGGTCCCCGTATATAGTGATGTCCTACACATCTTGACTCTATGAGTAACATGGGGGACATCTAATAAGATTGAGTGATTGATTGATTGATGTTTAACGTCCAGCGAACAATTTTTCAACTATATTCAGGACGAGAACATGTTTACAATAAATCAATATGTAGGTTGAAAACGGGGGCGGATAGGCCAATGGGCAAAACAATTTAAACGCCACGGGACTCGAAACAAGGAAAGGTGATGGGTAAAGACGGAGAATTTAGCCTAAGAGCTGCTTGCTTACCCTTCGTGAGCACTTGGTGGTGTCCCTGTTGTGTTTTGTATGTTTGTCCTGTGTCTTTTGTGCCCAATGTTACCAGTGTCTGTGGATTTTCCATTCTTTATTGCCCCTTCAGTGTATTCTGTTTGTCTTCGTCCTGTGTCCTTTGTGCCCAATGTTACCAGTGTCTGTGGATTTTCTATTCTTTATTGCCCCATCGGTTTTCTCTATCGTTTTTATGCTTTACTAATGGTAACTGAGTAATAAATAACAATGTTTATTTGTTGATGTCCAGCAGTAACTAATTATTCTCGTGGTATGCATCACGTAGCTCTAATAACTGTTAGGGAATACGTTCACCGCGAAAAAAAAATGTTTAAATGTTAACCGTTACTGAACTTTGAACTAATAACTGGATATTTTCATCGTCTGCCAATAAATAAAAATGGACGCCATTGCGTGCGGGAAAAATTTGGGTCAAGATGGATGTGTAATGAATTTCAATGTTATTCTCAATAAACCGAAATAAAACCTAATCAATGGTACAATTTTATTGGAATTTGTAATTTCTTGATAATTACATTAAAATGTTTAAACTGGAATGAATATTATATATCCAATATACAAACACAATTTTATGGTTTAATTTCGGTTCGTTGTTCTCTGTGGGGGAATCCTTCGGGCTTTCGGAAATGAATCTTACTCAATTTGATAATTATGGACATTAAGTTTTCATGAAGGCCATATTTGCATATTATTATATTGAAGGGTCCGTAGTTTTACTTCCGATTCCACAAAAAGGGGGGAAAAGCTCCCCCCCCCCCCAA
>MJUT01000395.1:93055-112116 GCA_002080005.1 Gigantidas platifrons
AAAAAATAATAACAAAAAAAAAACAATAAACAAAAAACAATTTTTTTTAAATAATTATGGATATTAACTTTGCAAGAAGGTCATTATTGAAAGGACCGTAATTTTACTTACCGCCCACAAAACAAACAAAACAGCAACAGAGAAAATAAAAAAACAACAACAATCAACAATCAACAATCAACAAAAAACAAAAAGCAAAGCAAAAATAAACGAACAAGCAGTCTATCAGTACTTTGTATTTCCGAACATTGTTCAATATTTTAATATTGTATATCATCTTAACTATATCGGAAATTGTTTACACACAGTATACACACAAACACCTGTCTTTCTTATCATGATATATAAATAGAATTACGTACACAATAAGATAGGTTACGTCTACGTTGAAATATGAATGAAATGAATGATAAAAGGTTTCAAAATCGGCAGAACACGTATTTGATAAAAATGCAAATTTTGTAACAAAATTTCCACTATCAAAACCATGACACCCTCATAGTGGTGATAATCACTGATTCCAATGGTATTTATTTGTATCTGTTAATAAATCAAGAATGAGAGATGCCTATGTTATTATAGTGACACTTGTCTACAGGTGTAATGAATGTCTGGCTTCCAGCCATTCCGTTATAATTTGTTCATTGTAAATATGCATAAGCCTTTTAGATTCCATGCCACTCACAAATAAATTGTTCACAGATGAAATATAGATATAATAAAAAAAAATATATATAAAAATATTAAAATTGTAACGGTAGATCATATTTTATCTCAGATAAATGCAATGTCCCCGATGGGATTCGATGCCGGGATCTCTCACATTGCTCTACCAACTGAACTAATGCAGTTGATCATACTAAGGCTCATGTAACCTTATGAAGGGGAACGGGCGTTATCGTTACAATTGAATAAATAAGGTCGTTTTACCAAAGCGCGAATTTTAAATTGTAGTGGTGTATGCAAACTACGCGAATCGATGTCATCAAAATCGCGGATTATTCACGCTTTCGTAAAACTCGCATAAATAAATAACATGTAAAAATTAAAAAAAAAATTAAAAAAATAAAATAATTTTTTTTTTTCGACAATGCAGTTTTACAAAGAAAAGAAGTGATAAGTAACAGTTATATCGTAGACCAGTATTGTCAATCCTACCCACAATTATGTGTATCATGCGCTTTTTTATGGGTTAGGGTTAGTATTATGGTGTTTAACGCCACTTTTAACAATATTTCAGTTACATCGTGGTGGTCAGCTTTATTGGTGGAGGATTCCGGAGTACCCGGAGAAAACAACCGACAAGCATTCTCAAAATTATAGGTTAATAAAAATTTGTAGTGCAGTTTAATTTTTTATTAACTTATTATTTCGAGAACGCATAAATTAAACACAAACATGAATTAATTTCGTCCGAAACACAATACAATGATAATACTTTTGTAGAAAACACATTTTGCTTCTGTTTTTCAGTCATGCCGAATTGAGAAAAATTAATTTGAATTATTTAAAAATTACTGCTATAAACTAAATAGACTACTCCGTTTGTTGATAAGAAATATGAAATTATCAAAATCTGACATGAATTGACTTCAGGATTTTAATTGGGGGCGGGAGAGGGGGGGGGGGCTATATTTATTTATATTCTTTTTTATAATTTTGTATGAAAAATAAATGGAAAATTGGAAGCATGCGAATATTTTGTCCACTGTCTGCAGCTAGCATGAATAAATCAATTGTTTTTATAAAAAAGACACATCTATCCTAATAAAAATGCATTTCTCTGAGATACATTATACAATGTACATGGGGGAATTCAAATTTAATGCACTGTTATATTTCTTCCGTAATTTCTGCGTCATTAGAGAAATGAAAATTAATATTATGAATAATTAATTAAATTGTAAACGATCTTTTGTGTCATATATTTAGATGAGGTATAAATATAATATCTATCGTATACAAAATTTAGCTTCGCGAGAAGGACATGAAAAAATAGCAGGCATACAGAGAGTAAACGAATGGACAGAAAATAGTAAGAGGCATAAAGACAAAAAACGATTAGACATGGCTGAAAATAATCATGTTTGGATTTATTTGTTTATACCTGGAATCATACAAATCGGTAAGTATTTTAATATCTCTTATCAAAAGTATTACTTAGGGCTAGCACATTATGATCATAAAGTTCGCCAGTGACTTGCGGCAGGTCGGTGGCTTTCTCCGGATACTCCGGTTTCCTCCACCAATATAACTGACCACCACGATATAGCTGAAAAATTATTGAAAGTGGCGTTAAACACCATAAGCCAACCTTGTACTAATTAACAAGACATGTTTGTAAAATATGAAAAAAATACCGTCACATGTCATGTCCAATAAGAAGAATAATAATCTGATTTTTTTTCGTGTGATAATAAAAAAGCCCACCTAAAAATGGCATGATCGACCTTTTAAGACCAATTCGTACAAGTACAGCCGATGTTTAATTTCAATATTTTGATGACATATTTATCATGGTCTGTCACGAAGTCGATTAATTTCGATGAACTGGTAACCGCGTCGGTGGCGTAATGGTAAGCGTGCTAGCCTCGAGTGCGGTAGATTGTGGGTTCGAGCCTCAGTTGAGTCACAACCAAAGACTATAAAATTGGTATTTGTTGCTTCTCCGCTAAGCACGCAGCATTAAGGAGAAAGCAAAGAATGGTTGGCTCGGAATCAAAATAATGTGCCCGAGTGGAGCGATATGTCTTCCTGCGGACTGTTGTTTCAGTGAACTCCAACTCAGCGTTTTGGATTAGAAAAAAGCGGACCTGATCATTATCATCGTCTCATTGAAAATTAACTTGTTCTCGCCATGATATAGATGAACAATTGCTGAATTGGCACTAAACCGGGAGCGTGGGTATAAATAGATGTGGACGCACTGTTCGTTTTATTTGCCACAGTAATCTCGAGGAGAAAAAATCAAAGATACATAGTTTCACAATTACTTTTGGAGCAAAATATTTAACAGGCATGGTTACTATTGTTCCGCCCTGCGAAACTTTCGGTCTTATTAAAAAAATATTCTTCGTCTGTCTAAGATCTACAAAAATCACTTCGAAAATTCAAATTGCTGAGGTATATTGGTAATATGACACATGGTTTCATAAATATGCTGTTCATATCAAAGGAGAATGTTGATGATAAGCTCCGCCCACAAATTTTGTCCGTAGGCACTACCGCAAATTCCCCTTTAAGCAACACCTACTCACTCGCTCGCTCACTCGATTGACTGGTAAAAACGTGAATATAACTTTGTGCTCACGATGCGTTACTGGAATAGCATTCCTCGTGTAGCCTCAAATTCAAACGATAGGAAAGCTTTGGGAGCAAGAAATCCAAAGAGCCTAAATGTGATTGATTGATTTTTAGTGCTTAACGCCACTTTCAACAATATTTCAGCTATAATAGGATAGCTATTAAAGGCTAAGGTTACATATACTTGAGGGAGGAGAAGTTTAGTTTTCGTAATACAATATAATTGATGTTAAATAGGTAAAAAGGTATGATTTGTTTTGTCCATAGAATAAGGATCACTTTGATTTGATTTGATTTATTGTGTTTAGCGCCACTTTCAGCAATATCCAAACTATATCATGGCAACCAGTTTTAGTGGTGGAAGAAGCCGGAATACCCGGAGAGAACCATCGACCATGGGCAAACAACTTGTAAACTTTATCACTTGCGGTTGCGAGTCGAGTGCACCCTTTTTTGTCATTCACAAAGCCGGGCGCAAACCCACACCGTATTGGTGATATGTTTGTATGAGTTGTTAGGTAATCCAACTACCTAACTCATTGAGCCACCGGGCCCTACAACTACCTAACTCATTGAGCCACCCGGCTTAAAGGTAACTTTGAATGGAAGTGAATCTGTGCACGTTTTATTATTTATATTGTTTGAATTTTGCTGACCCTCACTTCTTAAACTCTTTCCATTCATTACAAAAACAGACAAATTAACAATTCATGCTGCATTTGATGGAGATAAACATTTGTATCCTCCATCTCACCTCCATTCCCCAATTTTGATGAAATGTTCCGAGTAAATAAGGGAAATAACTCCTTCAGAAATGGTTCGAGCTAAATGATTTAAGGAAATTTCAAGGAAATGCCTTTAAAAATGAACGACGTGTTGTGCGCACAAACATTGGTGACAGCTAAACGGACATGGTTACGTAATTGATGGTTTGTTTGTTGTTTGTTTTATGGTGTTTAACGCCACTTTCAACAATATTTCAGTTATATCGTGGCGGTCAGTTTTATTGGTGGAGGAAACCGGAGTAGACGGAGAGAACCACCGACCTGTAGCAAGTCACTGACAAACTTTATCACATAATGTTGTATTGAGTACACATCACCATGAAAGAGATTCGAACTCACAACGTTAGTGGCGATTGGCACTGTTTGCACAGTTAGTTACAGTAAATCCAACTACCATACGATCACGGCTACGACGGCCCCTTGCAATTAGGAATAATAAACCTTATCAAATATTATAATAGGAACACAATGACATTTCAATTAAAATGGGTATCTCTAGCAGTACTTTAATATGATGTTAGTATACCGTCAAGAATGTGTAACTTGTTATTTTCTACCTGCGCAAAATAACATTTACATACTCAAATTTGATCATATTTTGCACGACTGGTTCCACTGGTGGAGCAGGCACTGCTGACCCTTCCGGAGCACCTAAATTCACCACCGGTTTTTAGTGGGGTTCGTGTTACTCGATCTTGAGTTATATATGTATGTTTTGTCGATCGTTGTTTGTCCTTTTGTACTTTTTCTTTTGGCCATTGTGTTATCTGTTCTTCTTCGATATAAGGTTTATGATTTCCCCTTTGGTATCTTCAAAGTCTTCTTGCATGTAATATGACGATAGACCCTTGTGTACACTCCTGATTCGGTTTCAAAAGTATGCGTTTTTCATAAGATATGAGTTATTTCCCTTACAACAAGCAAAATGGTACCCGCTCTAGAAAGATTACCGGAAAGGACAAATATTCTTACAATTTGTAGATATTTGAACCTTGTTAAAATTCAAAGGATAATCTTATAGCATTAGTGGCGAAAATGTATTTTATTTCTATTGAACTTGGCATGAATTGGGACATTTTGCAAGATTAAAGGGAAATAACTCGTCTAAAAATGTATAATTTTAAAATCAAGTCGGAAATGTCCATGATTGATGTGTATGCAATGCATCAGTTTTGCTTTGGGGCCGTCGTGATCGTGATCGTATGGTAGTTGGATTTACAACTACCTGTGCAATCGGTGTCTATCACCACTAACGTTGTGAGCTCGAACCCTGTTCATGGGGAGGTGTATTCGATACAACATTATGTGATAAAGCTTGTCAGTGACCAGCGACAGTTCGGTGATTTTATCTGGGTACTATTGTTTCGTCCATCAATAAAATTGACCGCCAGGATATAACTGAAATATTGTTGAAAGTGTCGTAAAACACTAGCCAAGCCAGTTTCGCATTCATGTTTCCTAACAATTGTTTGTTTGTTTTTGTTTTTGTTTTTTTTGTCTCTCCAGATATGATGCAATCAGTGGTATCCTACAATTCAACAGATATCAGTTCCCTTCACAGGACATTGTTTAAAGATTACAACAAAAACGTGCTACCTGATTACCCAGTCAATGTTTGTATTGAATATAATTTATTGACTATCAATTCTTTGGTAAGTAAATTTGTTGAAATTAGGTTACTGTATCCTTCTTTGGTTAGTTCATTTGTTGAAATAAGATCCCTGTATCCTTCTTTTGTGAATTCAATTGTGTTGAAATTGGATAACTGGACTCTTCTTTGGTAACCTAAGTTCATTTGTTGAAATTGGGTCGCTGTATCCTTCTTTTGGTAGGTTGATTTGTTGAATTTGGGTCACTATGTCCTTTGCTAAGTTGATTTGTTGAATTTGGGTCACTGTGACCTTCTTTGGTAATTATATAAGTTGATTTGGTGAATATGGGTCACTGTGTACTTCTTTGGTAAATTGATTTGGTGAATTTGGGTCACTGTGTCTTTCTTTGGTAAGTTGATTTGTGTTAAATTTGGGTCACATTGTCCCGTTCTATGGTAAGTTCATTCGTTGAAACTATGTGACTGTATCCTTCTATGATCAGTTCAATTGTTGAAATTGGGTCATTGTATCCTTCCATGATAAGTTCAAATGTTGAAATTGGGTCATTCTGGTCTTCTATGGTTGATTTGTTACAGTTGGGTCACTGTGTCCTTCATAGTTCATAAAGCATTGGAGGACAATCACGATCTAATATTTTATTATAAACGTGATGACGTCGTATTCGCAATTCAAAAAATTTCCTTTCTTAGTTTCGTCGTTAAATATTATTACTGTGAATTTCGGAACCCAATTTTCGAGGATTACTCATAAACGACATACTCGTGGGTTCTTAAATTCGTGGATGGCAAATTTCCAATGATTGATTTTGATTTGATTTTTTATGTTTAACGCCACTTTCAACAATATTTCAGCTATATCATGGCGACCAGTTTTAGTGGTGGAAGAAGCCGGAGTACCAAGAGAGAGCCACCGATCATGGGCAAGCAACTGGTAAACTTTATCACTTGCGGCTGTGAGTCGAGTGCACCCTTTTTGTAATTTACAAAGCTGGGCACGAACCCACGACGTATTGGTGATAGGCTTGTATGAGCTGTTAGATACAACGACCTAACTCACTGAACCACCCGGGTCCCCTTGAGTAGTCTAGGTCATACGCATAGATCCCGTTTCCCGCGCTTTTTAGTAGGGGGTCATCTATTGGGTGTGCAGAATTGTGCATGAGGAGGTAAGGATATGCACAAATGGACATATGGATTATGCACCCGGATTGCAATTTGAGGGTCATCAGTGCAAAGTATTGACAGTTGCAGCTAATTAACTAATTGATTTAATTGTGCTGCTACATGTAATATATTATTATGAGATATTGTATTCGATTTGTAGAGTGTGTATCTGGTCATCCATAACATTTAAGTGTATGATTTATAGAATGTACATCTGGTCCTCCATAAGATCTATGTGTAGTCTGTATGCATATTAAGTGCCTCTCTGCATTCGGCAACTATTGAATCCCGTCCGGGGGGGGGTATACGTAATCTCTTTTTGATTGTGTTATGTAACATATTTTATCCTGCAATGGCAGCATTTACCGACCAATATAGCCTGCCCAATATTTGTTTTGATATTGGTCAGTTATAAATAGAATACAATTTTATATTTGGTAAACTCATCGGGGCACATTGGGGGATATTGTTTTCAAATACATACCCAAAATTATTTCAAATACTTTTATCATCGTCCAGTAAACGTTTATTTACGATTTAAAATTGCAGGATAAATACAATACATGTGCACTGTCGAAGCATATAGGTAAATATGTGTATTCGGCGCGAAACGTGGGAAAAGGCACGGCGAAGCCTCGCCTTTTCCCCCGTTTCTAAGCTTCATACACATATTACCTGTATGCTTCGACAGTGCACAAGTATTGTATATGTGTCATGCATGTGTTTGCTTTTATAATTATTTTTCCTATATTTATTAAAAGTCGTCTGCTCTAAACGACAGGTGTCAACACTGCGGCGAAGAGTACCTGAAATCACTGTCACAGGCATTAACTTGATTTATTGTCAAATTAATACAAGTGGTATAAACGTAATGACCTTTACAACATATTGTGTTTGGTTTGTATTTAATGTGAGTTCGGATCAATACAGTTTCTGTAAACAAATAAAGTTTTTATTTCTGGATACAAAAATAATCAATATCAATCGTTTACCATTTTCATAGCATAAAAATAATCATTAAAAGGTAATAAAGGTTAGAGACAAAGTAATTCACATACAATTCATTATTCACGTACCAAACTTAGAATTTGTAATATCCCTCATTAATTACGATCTACACATAACAAGAGAATATAATTACATTGCTTCGATTTTTCATTGAAATGTTACAATATGATTGGTTATGAAGTGGTCACATGATTATAAAAGAGATGTTTCACATTCCAATGAAACTCAAACCCGACCTTACACGTGCCTCCATGACGACGTCAGATGTAAACAATCAATGACGTAGTAATTTCCAACAGCAAATAATCTAACACAAATAAAATGCACAACGAAAAATTCAACTATATTGAATTTTGGTGTGATTTAAATATAATTATAAGAATTGAATGCATTCTTTTGAAGTTTCATTGGGGTATGAAAGCGTTGACCGAAGTACATTTTCAATGAAGCGCTACTTCAAAAGAATGCATTCAATTCTTAAGACAATAGTTTATTTCAATTCGTAACCTGTCCTCACCGCTACATAGTAAAAAGCAAAATGAACAGAGCAGGTGATCATTTTTCCAACGACTGCGATAAAGGCCAACTGTTTCTAATCAGCTAGATCATTAACCGAGGTCACGCAGCTGAATATCAAAGGTAATTAAGTAAAAAGACATATTTAACGGCACACTTTAAAAGCATTAACATTTCAAACATACTTGGAGTTTTACCGCCAAATAATTGAAATTTCATATTCCTGTATAAAAGCGCATGCCTGGTAATATTTGCGCCACTTTTAAATTTGTAAATAGAGACGACACAAAGGAGATTTCAAGGTGAATGGAATAAGTCGTGGATTTGTTTCAACAGGTAAGCTGTTTAAAACATCTACTTTAAAAGTAAAATGCAGGAAAAAATAACAACAAGGTAATTTCAATGAAATGTTTTATTAATAGTTAAATAGTATAGTTACAAATCATGTAAATCGCGGGCGTTGACCCACGATGAAAATGTCTCTGGCCAATACAGCCATTTTATGAAATATTGTTTGCTAGGTCCTTTTCCTCTGGTTTTCACGATCTTCTCGACCTTAAATAGATCGGTGTCTGACATGCTGACTTTCTGTAGCTCAGAATGGTAAAATGATCCTTGAATTTCTTCTTCGTTATAATCTTTGATCCTGTAAATGGCTTGTCCTTGTCTCCAGAACCGTTGGGCAACGGTGAATATTTCACCCGTCCATTTTTCGTCATATTCCCGGGTAAACACATTTCTTAGGTGCGTGATTCGGACGTGATCTCCGATTTTGAATCTGAATCTGAGGTGATTGGGCATTTTCTCTGGTTTACGTGCAAAGTAAGTAGCTAAGCGTGCACTTTCTTCGTTTTGTTTATTGACCTCAACCGGTTCCATGTCTATTGTACTGTGAATAGTGTGGTTATATCCATTGGCATAGTTTTGCAACTTATCTATGTACTTGTTCGTTTGTTTGTACGCAATATAACGATATATTTTTGTCTTCATTGTTTTAATAACCCTTTCTGAAACGGCTGCTTTCACTTCATTTAAAGCGTAGAAATGTCGTATTCCCATAGATTTAAACAGACGTTGTACACTTTTAGACCTGAATTCTTGTCCTTTGTCCGTTCTGATGCGATTGGGCTTACGTCCTTCCTTGATGATATCTTTCAGTCACCTTTCTTGTCTTTTAACTTTCGAAGCCATACGTATTTGGAAAAGACGTCAATGACGACCAAGACGTAAGAATAGCCATCGTTATATTTACTGAATTTCACCATATCCATGAGATCGGCAGACCATTGGTCATCAATACCAACAACTATTATATGAGTTCGATTTTTCGGTCGTCTGATCGGTCGTTGCATACTGTACGGTTCCTGTCTTTGCAGCCACTTTCTAATTTTGTATTTACTGAGTTTGTACTTTCCGTCCCGTTTAGCAAATGCATATAATTTTTCAGGTCCGGTGAAACTTGCGACATTAGATGGACTATAATATATTTTCTGCAGATATTTTTCCCACAAAACCATCTGGTCTGGTTAACAGATTAAAATGAAATGAAGAAAAATCTATATTTTTTCTCTTAATATAAATCAATCCTCCTCCTCCTCCTCCTCCTCCTCCTCCTCAGCGATTTCATCTCAAAAGTTCTCAAAAAATGCCTGTATTTTCTTACAGTAATTTGTATGGCTTTCTTGTAATCTATTCCGTCTTCGATTAGCTCATCAACCATATGCATGACCACAGAGTGTAGTTTACCAACCCTAAGTTGCAAAAGATACTGCACCAAGTTTTCATATTTCCACACGAACTTATGCAGTTCATCCTCTCGTAGTTTCCTATTAGCTTTGTGTTTTGCTTCAGACTCAGTCATACCATTATTGAGGTATTTGTCGACTTTTGCTTCCCATTGGTCTTCTGTCTCTTCCCGTGCAGATCTAGCTAGTGTATTGAAAGCTATATCCTCGCCATCTTCTATCTGTACATCGATTTTAGACCTTTTAAATGGAATGCCATCATTGTCATCCTCTCTTTTCCGCATCAAATTGTTATTTTCGGGGCACCATCGCTTTACGTGCCTCAACAAATCATACACATTTTCAAACATTAATCAGCATTCATCACAGGAAGGAATCCTTTCTTCTGAAGTGTCAGACAAGTCTTCTGAAAGCGTCTGTTCCCTTCGACGTCTATCTTCAAACTGATCAACGCTTTGCGCTTGATCATTTATATACTTCGTGTTTCCACCACCAAACATGCTATTCAGACTACTAGTATCTGTGGTATGGTCGTTGAATATGTCAATGTTTAACCTTTCCTCCTCTGGTGTGTTTTGTTTTAGGTCTATAAATAGATATCCATATGGTCGCTTTGTAGCCTCTGTGTATTTAATCATGAACTTTTTTGGATGACTGGGATACATCTGCCTGGCAAGTATAACTGGTCCCATTTGATCTCTTGGATTCTTAAATAAGACTATATATTGTGTATTGATACTCATGGTTCGGTTTTCTTTTCCCTTTGAGAAGCCGTTCTGCAATATACATGCAACACTGAGGTGTCTATGGTGACTTACCTTTACAAAGAGTTCACACACGTCTTTACTGTTCGTAGCATCTCTCATCAGATCGTCAATGACAATTAAACTGGGATATCTAGTGTCTATGAACGAGTCATCATTCAGATTTTCAGGCAAACCTTGCATAAATAGTATGTATTTGATTGTACTTTGCATTTAACTGAACAAAGGTTGCCATCTCTTGTAACACCATATGATGCGTTTTGGTGGTGGGTTGATCATGGTCTTAGCACGGGTCAATAACTTGTTCATCCAACAACTTTTCCCACTAAATGTGGATCCAATCGCCATTAGGGTGAAAGGATGCTGTAAAACAACCTTCGATCTTTGCGACAGCTGCGGCGGCGGCGGTGGTGGTGGTGGTGATGGCGGCGGCGGCAGCGAAAAATATGATCGGTCAAGTTCATGTCCGTTTACAATATGTCTTCTCATATTGTCTTTTCTGGAAAACTTTATATCACACTATGGGCATTGATAAATCTTTATGCTTCGAAAGCGGGTTGTAAAATGAAACGCTTTAAATCGAATCTCTCTTTTATACACCTGTTCATGCATTGCATGTACATCTGTTTACTTTGCATGATATCTTCATTTCACGATGGAATGTCAACCTAGAAAGATGTCCCAAAAGTATGTTTGTCAACAATGTGGATCGTCCTTCTCACAAAATAGCCTTCTTGAACAACATAAACGATTACTTGGACATCGAGATATATTTTCATGTGATATTTGCCATAAAACGTTTTTCAGAGAAGATAATCTCACGGCACATAAGAGAAGGCATGACAGGAGCGATTTTCATCAATGTGATGTATGCAATCATGTTTTCAGTCACCTGGCAACATTAGATTTACACAAAAGGAACCGTCATGGTCAGAAAGAGAGAGGTATTAAGCGATAAACAACGACTACCAATGGTTCCCTCATCAAGAGAAGAATTACAACTTACGATGACCCCGAGGATTCTTTTAGCATAAGTATAATAGGAGAACAGAGAATGCCAAAATTTAACACGACATCCACCAAGTATAAAGTTACCTTTCAGGATCTAGATATTAGAGGGATACCAAACATCTTGAAAGTTTGAGATTGCTCTTTCAGTCCGTCATCAGAAACATTACAGAGTTCATGGAACACTCAGACCTCGTACGCATGTCAGTACAATGTCCAGAATTAGATTTCCCCATATCTCTGCCGTTCATGAAATTATCCCAATTAAATGCCGAGAGGTTCTTATCTGAAATAGAAAGAGTTCTCCAGTCGTATGATCAATTTGTTCTAAACGAGACTTTAGAAATTGAACTGATAAACGTAAGTCTTCCATCAGGTGGAATTGGAAAACGATGCCAGTACGTAGACCTCGAAAAAACGTTGCATGAAAAGAGATGTTTTATACAAATTCGAAATAAGGATGACTTATGCTGTGCCAGAGCCATAGTTACAGCCAAAGCTCGATTAGATGGACATTCCATGTGGAATTCAATTAGATTAGGTAAATTAGAGGAAGAGTTGATGGTCAGAAAATTACACAATACAGCAGGTATCTCTCTTCATCGTTGTGGTATAGACGAGATTAAAGCTTTCCAAACGGTTCTGAATGGATAGCAGATACATGTTTTATCAAAGGAACACTTTAACGCCGTTATATACAAGGGCCCTAATGCAGAAAAGAAGATATATCTGTACTATCATGATGGTCATTTCGATGTTATCACTAAAATGACTGCATTCCTCGGTCGCAACTATTATTGCACAGACTGTGGTAAAGGATACGATCATAAAGAAAAGCATTCTTGTTACAACGTTTGGCATCATTGCTTCAAAATTCACGACTTTCAAGAGGAGCAATGGCAATATTGTGAGGACTGTAATAGACATTTTATAAATGGAACTTGTTTTGGCATGCATAAGCAATGTAGTTCCTCTGATCAATCTACATGCAACACTTATTATAGATGTCAGAATTGCAACCAATTGGTGAATACCAAGCTACACAAGAGAGCTCACCAGTGTGGAGAACACTTTTGTAGAACATGCAAAGATTATGTTTCAGAGGAACATCAATGTTACATGCAACCCGCCAGTGTAAATGATGTTAAGAAAAGAAATACGAATGGCTTAACAGCAGATGATGGAAAACAAAAAGAGGAAGGCATTCAAACATTTATCTTTTTCGACTTTGAATGCACACAAGACGACTTATTACATTGTAATATGGGATATGAACCATCAACAGCGGACAGAAAGTGCAAAAATTGTAAACAGTTGTGGTGCGGAACTAAACAACACATTCCAAATTAATGTGTTGCCCATAAAGTATGTGAGAAGTGCATGGACGAGAACGTAAAGGGAAGTAGTCGGTGTGATGTATGTGGACAAAACGAGAATGTTTTTCTTGGGGATACTGCTCGAGATGACTTTTGTAGATGGCTTTTTTCCGAATACAATGCCGGTGCAATAGTACTATGCCATAACTTCAAATCTTATGACAGTTATCCTATTTTACAGTACCTCTACAAACATGCAATTTTACCAGAGGTTATCAAAGTTCATGTCTATCGATGTCCCGCAATGTAAAATCAGAATCCTAGATTCCATCAATTTTTTACTCATGGCTCTTGAAAAGCTTCCGGATTCCTTTGGTTTAACGGAAATGGCAAAAGGATACGAAGGAAAATCAGAATACAGCGTTGCCAATTTTACCAGATGTTAAGTATTACAACCCCGGTGGAATGAAAAGCGACAAAAGAACAAAATTCATGCAATGGTATGAAGAGAACAAAGATAACCCTTTCGTATTAAAAGACGAAATTCTAAAGTATTGTAGATCAGATGTCGACATTTTGCGCAAAGGTTGTTTGACTTTTAGAAAAATTGTTTATGGGTGTGACTTGTAAAGGCGAACTACAGGGAATAGATCCGTTTGAAAGCTGCATCACAATAGCCTCAGCCTGTAATCTCGTATTCCGGCGAAACTTCTTGGATAATGAAAGTCTTGGAATAATACCCGCAAAAGGATACACCCAGAGCATAGGCAATATATCAAAGCTTTAAAATGGTTAAAATACGTATCTGAAATTAACATTTTGCATTCAAGAAATGGAGGAGAAAAACAAATTGGTTCATACAAAGTAGACGGTTACAGAGAAACTGAAACTGGGGATCGCACCGTTTACGAATTTCATGGATGTTTTTGGCATGGATGTCAAAAGTGTTTTTCCAGGTCGAAAACAAATCCTGTTACGAATTCAACAATGGAAGATTTACATCAAGGAACTCTGGACAAGAAACAGTATCTATAAAACTTGGTATACAAATATGTTTCTATGTGGGAATGTGACTATGAACGAGAAGTCCAGTCCAATGGATCGATGAGGTCTTTTGTTGACAGTCTTTGTATATTTGACCCATTGGAACCAAGAAATGCCTTTTACGGAGGGCGAACAGAAGCATTTACTACCTTCAAAGAAGCCAACGGCAATAAAATTGATTATTGTGATGTTATTTCTCTCTATCCATTCGTTAGCAAAACTGGAAAAATCCCACTTGGTCATCCTAGAATAATTACAGAAAACTTTGAAGGTATAAATTCTTACGAGGGTTTAATAAAATGCAAAGTTATTCCACCTAGAGGATTATTCCTTCCTGTCCTACCGACAAAGTGTAATGGGAAACTGTTGTTTGGCTTGTGCCGCACATACATGGAAAACAGCTCAAGTGATAAATGTCTGCATGATACTGGGGAAAGAGCGATCGTTGGAACATGGGTTACTGATGAAGTAAAGAAGGCGATAGAACAGGAATATAAAGTGGTTGAAATGTATGAAGTATGGCACTTTGATGAGATTTCTCAATACGACCCTCTTACTAAAAATTTAGGGATTTTCACGGAATATGTCAATACATTCCATATGATAAAGCAAGAGGCAATCGGTTGGCCTGAATGGTGTAAAACAGAGGAAGATCAGCAAATGTATATTAATAACTACGACGAAAAAGAGGGCATTTGGCTAACTTCTGAACACATCAAACAGAATCCAGGACTGAGACAACTCGCGAAGCTTATTTTGAACAAGTATTATGCATTCTTTTCATATTGTACTAACTTTTATATTTACTAATAACAGTGACCATACTGATAGCTAATAAGTTCTGACAATCTAAGACGTTGGCAAATGAATAATAACACACAAGAGTGGTCAAATTTCTCAGGAGTCCAGAGACATAGCGAAATTGGCATCAAAGACGAAGAAAAAAACATCAACGAGACAGAGCACTTCAATTTACTTTAATTTATTATTGCTATATCATTTGTTTAAATCTACCATTTTTAGTTTTGCTTAATATATAATAAATGTTTGTTTATTTCAAGTTTCTGGGGGAAATTTTGTCAACGTTCAAATTTACCTAAGACCACCTACATCAAAGATCCAGCAATGTATTTCGATGTTCTGACAGCGATGAACAGGAAGTACAAGATGTTAGTTTTGTCAGCGATGAAATGGTCCGTTTGCTGTGGGTTAATAAAGACAATTTCGTTGAGGAATCCGGACGTACAAATGTTGTTATTGCCGCATATACAACAGCCCAAGCTCGATTGCAGTTGTATCAATATCTGTAAAAATTTAGGTCAAAGGTCGTTATATTGTGATACAGACTCTATAATTTTCACATCAAGACAAGGTGATTGGGTACCAGAAATCGGAGACTACTTGGGGGACTTGACAGATGAAGTTCCTGATAATAACATTGAATGTTTTGTAACTGGCGGTCCTAAGAACTATGCATATAAACTTTTAAAGCCTGATAAAGAAGGGAACCTTACTTGTTGCAAAATTCGTGGGATAACTCTCAACCACAAAAATTCATTAGAGTTGAATTTCGAAACTGTAAAAGACATGGTTAGAGGGGAGAAGAAATCAGTGAACATTACAGATGAACACAAAATCCGCAGAAATATAAAACCGCTGACATAATTACATGTGTAGAAGAAAAGGGCTACAGGATAGTTTTTGACAAAAGGGTATTAATGGATGATATCATATCCTTTCCATACGGATTTTAATGTACATGTTTGATACATAAAATATGTCAGCTATATATTTCTATGTCTTCAATTTTATATATCTATTTATCTATATATCTGTATAAGAACTAAGGAAAGTCGGTTTTCCAAGTGGCATTGAATTATCACTGAATGATGTATCACTGACGCAAACACAAAACACTTGTATCAATTTAACAATAAATCAAGTTAATGGTCCGTGACAGTAATTTCAGGTACTCTTCGTCGCAGTGTTGACACCTGTCGTTCAGAGCAGACGACTTTTAATAAATATAGGAAATATGATTATAAAAACAAACACATGCATGACAAAATATGCTACATAGCACAATCAAAAAGAGATTACGTACCCCCGGTACGGTATTCAATAATTGCCGAATGCAGAGATGTACTTAATATGCATACACACTACACATAAATCTTATGGATGACCAGATGTACACTCTATAAATCATACACTTAAATGTTATGGATGACCAGATACACACTCTATAAATCATACACTTAAATGTTATGGATGACCAGATACACACTCTACAAATCCAATACAATATTTCATAATAATATATTACATGTAGCTGCACAATTAAATCAATTAGCTAATTAGATGCACCTGTGAATACCTTGCACTTGATCACCCTCAAATTGCAATCCGGGTGCATAATCCATATGTCCATTTGTGCATATCCTTACCCCCTCATGCACAATTCTGCACACCCAATGGATGACCCCCTACTAAAAAGCGCGGGAAACGGGATCTATGCGTATGACCTAGACTACTCCCTTGCAAATTTCCAATGAAATTATAATATTAAATAAAAGAAATTATTATCATTAATGTTGTGAAATTTGAAATGAAATATATTTCATGAGATTCATAAATTCGTCATTTGGCTGACCCACGAAATTCACGAAAATTTGTTCGCAACGAAAAAGTATATTGTACAGTATGTGAGAATACGGTCCGATATCAGTAATAAGGCTATGGTGCTTAACGTAATTTTCAACACAATATTTCAGTTACTAGTATATCGTGGCGTGATATCAGTACTAAAAACTTAGATATCTAATTTAGTGCGCATGAGACTGATATCTAATTTATGGGCACGAGACTGATATCTAATTTAGTGCGCACGAGACTGATATTTAATTTAGTGTGCACGAGACTGATATCTAATTTATTGCGCACGAGACTCGTTTCTGAAATAATTTTTATCAGCAACGCTCAAAATCAAAGAAGTGTCGAGGGGAACCCACCGACCTCTCACAAGTCACTGAAAAACTTTATCACATACAGTTGTATCAAATACACCTCGCCATAATCGTTTTCGAACTCACAACAATAGACACTGATTCCAACTACCATATGATCATGACCACGATGGCTCCTGCAACGAACGACAACAAATACTACATTGTCGGAACAATTCTAATTAACAAATAGTTCATGATACTGAGGGCCATATGGCAGTTTATGGACCGGGATGTCACCCACAAAATATTATACGGACCGAAGCGAAGCTGAGATCCATATAGTATTTTGTGGGTGACAGACCGGTCCATAAACTGAAATTTGGCCCGAAGTGCCGTGAACTATTTGTTATATTATACTTTGCCTCCAAAACAAGCCCAATTTTCTCCCTAAATAAAGACTCAAAGAAACCGGAAATCAATTTGACGTCATAATTGTGAATCTAAACGAAGACGTCATATGGACCGGGCCCGGTCTATATACTGTTATATGGACCGGCTGGCTAACAAAGACAAATAGGGAAAATATAAACGTAAAGTATAATATATTCCAATAGAAAAATCTTTGTAACACAATTTAAAACGATACCCCAAACACATATATACATAACCGCTCACTTTCCTGTCATGATTCCGGCACTTGAGTAAAAAGTGGCGGAGCTAATCTAGATTAATGGTGCCAAACCCATGTTATCTGAATAACAGCAAACAGATTCATGTAATAATATGTATTAAGTAAGTGGAGATTTTTTATTATTGCTATAGATAATGTATCTAAAATGCTTTCAATTAATTTAATATTCTGGTATCATGGGTCTATTAATCTCAATTTGATACATTTAGAAGTATAATCTGACGAGAATAATTAGAACTTTACACTTGTAAATTTGTTATATGATATTTTATATAATAATGCCATTATCATCCTAAAACAAAATGCAATGGCTAGCGTTCAGCCTTCGGTGCGGTAGAACGTGAGTTCGAACCCCGATCGGGTCAAACCACAGACTATAAAAATTGGTATTTGTTGCTCCTCCGCTAAGCATGCAGTATTAAAGAGAAATAGCAAGGATTGATTGGCTCCGGAATCAGGATATTGTGTCCGAGTGAGGCAACATGTCTATACGCGGACTGTTGTTTCAGTGAGCTAGAACTAAAAAAAAAGCAACAACTGAGCATGTTGTTCTAGTCCAAAGCGGTCCTCATCCTCATCTCATTGACAATTAACTTGTTCTCGCTATGATATATCTGAAAAATTGTCGAGTTGACGTTAAGCAACAAAAACTCACTCACTCACTCACTCACTCGGTCAATCATCAAAACTACCATATACATTACATACCATTATAATGATATACTCTTGAAAATTATCCGTTATTTTTAATATATAGTTTAGTTAATTTTTATAGAAAACTTTAAATTAATATTTTAGCAATGTTGGTATGTCCGTCCGTTCGTATGTGTCACATTTGATTTTCGCTCAATAACAGAAATGTATATCAATTAAAACTTATGTACAAGGTCAGGGGCAATCAACGTAAGGCGAAGCTCGATTTCGGACTTAACTACCACATTTTTCGTTCTACATTTCAACCCCTATATGCTTTATCTATGAACACATTCTTCTTCCCTATTTTGTCTGCTACGGAGCACTTAAGGTGGTACCCAACACCGGACCCCAAAATTTTTCTGCTTGTTTAATTTTCTTGTTTTTTCTTTGGCAGTGTGTTTGAATATATCCACTGTAATAAATATCAAAATTTTAACAAATTCCAACCAACAAAATCAGAG
>MJUT01000404.1:2842-14617 GCA_002080005.1 Gigantidas platifrons
GTTGTTTTGTACATTCTGAAAGTAATAATGACATTTTGTTTAAGTTTGTTGTTTTGTACATTCTGAAAGTAATAATGACATTTTGTTTAAGTTTGTTGTTGGAATGCTTTGTCTTAATTCTTGGTATTAAGTATATGTACTGTAGTTTCTTACTTGAATTACAGACTGTTTACTTTTGGCCCCCGGCATAGTGGTAGATAAAGGAGAAAACTTGAATGGTTACCTTAATACCTTAGTTAGGTTTTTTATTTGCTGGAATGTCTAGCATTCTTTTTTTCTTCTGTTGGATTTTTGACCATCAGTGTTTCCAAAAAATGTAATCATTGCTTTATAATTTCTTGGTTACATTTTCTTTCTTGCAACGAGGGCAACTATTGTTCACATTGACAACTGACATTGTTGTAGTGTCTCTATCATGATGGCCAAAGTCTTTGTATCGTGCTACAAGTTATATCATACATGAAGATCGAAGAAAATTGAACACAATTATTATAAAAGATATCAATGGTAGTATACAAGTAATCCTCTTTCAGGCTAGTTCCAATAAATAAATACATTAAAATTTATGTATCTAAAAAATTACCAACCGTTGGTGTATCAAATTCTACAAATTTCTCATAAGAGCCATCTCTATTTGTTCCACTTGTCCAATCACCATAGACAAGTCCTGTCTTCTTCCATACTAAAGCTGCTTCATTGTCAAAATCATTGAACATTTCATCCTCTGTCAGGTACATGTACATATCCTATTACAAATAAAGATTTAAATAAGTCAATATAGAACATCCATGTTATCTAGGTGGGCAGCATTATGTCTTAATCCTCAACTTATACTAAAACAAGAGTTAATCTACATACACTTTTAGACAACTAGTTGAGCAGCATTATGTCTTAATCCTCAACTTTATATAGACTTCTTTAATTGTATTTTTTCAGACACTAAACTAAACTTCAAGAAAATAGCATGCTCCCAAATAAAAGATTTTTTTTTTCATTAACCCTTGAGTCAACTTGTAAGATTATTTAATATAACATATGTGGATGTTATAACAGGCTATAGTACAAACTGGCATGTTTTTATATCTGAATTTGATTTGGTTTTTATTATACTGAGTTTACTTCGAGCTACCAATATATTTCTTTTGTTTTAAACTTCATCTGTTGCAATCTTTAATTCTTCAGTTAAATAAAACAAATTAAGTCATGATTTTGATATCTTACATCATTGTTGAATACTGAATTGATGAGATTTTTAAATTTAATGGTATATTTAGGCAACACCTACAAGGTGAAAGTTCAATGGACTTTTTGAAAATTTACCATCAGTAGCCAGACCAATGATATTTTTGACAAATGGTTTTCCCCACTGTTGACTTTTTAAGTTTTATGGCACTGAAAGTATTTCACTTTAAACATTTTTGTTTGAGTTGATTTTAAAATATAGTTTAAGTCTGGTAAGTGGTATTTTTGCCTATTTGTAATTAATAAATTTGAGAGATACTTTCTTAAATGATTTTACCATTCCTATTTGTAATTACCAAATATGAGAGATACTGTTATAAATGATTTTACCATTCTAAAGTCCTTTGGATAGAGATTTTGTGCATATTGTTTGGTTCCTTGGCTCTCAGGCCCAGTGGTTGGTGTAGAAGAACGTCTAAAGAAACTGCTGATCATATAAATGAATACCACTCTTATAATCAGTGTTTTCAACACTCCAAAGAAACCAGCTCTCGGCTGCAAAATATAATAAATGACTATTAGACAGATATGGCATAAATCTGGTTTTATATCAAATAATTATGTAATGTGAAATGAAGGTTACATGGAAATTCAAATATTGAATTAAATCATAAATGTTTTTTTTTATTACTTATTAAAACTTGTTGATCAACACATTTAGTACTGATTGAAAAATTGCCAATTTAAGTATAGGTACAATGGTACCGGTAATACATAATACAATCATGTGATTTTAAAACAGTTGACGGAGGAGATTCTTTATAAATTAGTGGTCACAGTAAACTTCAAAGAGAAAAATGCTCACCTACACATGATCTGTGATTTAAAAAGATAGAATTAATTTGTCTATTTGTGAATGTCTGATCATAGAACTAGATCGTGTTCTAGATTACAGTGCGGTATGATTTAGGTCCCTAAGGTATTCATGAATATGGCCTTCAGATTTACACCACATAATAGTTAATTGACAAGGGCGAAAAAGTTCAGGTTGGGTATCTAAGAAGAAAGTGGAAATAGAAAAAGCTTTGGAGTTGAAACTAGAGGCTCAGTGGGCTGAGCCTGTGTCGCTCACCTGTCATTCTGCTTTGAGAAGATTTTTAGAAATCGACCAATCAGAAACAAGAACTGACTGTGGCGGCCATGTTTGTTAACGAATCGTAACAAAATGAGCACTCTTCATAGAGAACCGCCCATAGATGCTTCCTTCCAAGTTTTGGTTCATTTGGCAAAGCGGTTTCAGCAGAGATTTTTAGAAATCGACCAATCAGAAACAAGAATTACCTGTGGTGGCCATGTTTGTTAACGAATTGGAACGAAATAAACAATATTTATAAAGGACCGTCCATAGATGCTTCCTACCAAATTTCATTTCATTTGCCTAAGCGGTTTCAGAGGAAAAGCTTTTTTAGAAATCGACTAATCAAAAACAAGAATTGCCTGTGACGGCCATGCTGGTAAATAGATCGGGACAAAATGAGCAATAGAGGACCTTCCATAGATGCTTTCTACTGAGTTTTGGGTCATTTGGCCTAGCGGTTTCAGAGGAGAAGATTTTTAGAAATCGACCAATCAGAAACAAGAACTGACTGTGGCGGCCATATTTGTTAACGAATCATAACAAAATGAGCACTCTTCATAGAGAACCGCCCATAGATGCTTCCTTCCAAGTTTTGGTTCATTTGGCAAAGCGGTTTCAGCGGAGATTTTTAGAAATCGACCAATCAGAAACAAGAATTGCCTGTGGCGCCATGTTTGTTAACGAATTGAACGAAATAAGCAATATTTATAAAGGACCGCCCATATATGTTTCCTACCAAGTGTCGGTTGATTTGGCCAAGCGGTTTCAGAGGAGAAGATTTTTAAAATTCGGCCAATAAGAAACAAGAATCTCCTGTGGTGGCCATGTTTGTAAACGGATCGGGACGAAATGAGCAAACTTTATAGAGGACCACCCATAGATGCTTCCTACCAAGTTTCAGTTCATATGGCTGAGGGGTTTCAGAGGAGAAGATTAAAATGTGAAAAGTTAACGGACGACGGACGCCAAGTGATGGCAAAGCTCACATTGCCTTTGGCAAGGTGAGCTAAAAAGTTACAAGAAGGGTAGAAATAAAGATTTATTTTCAGAATCTGATCCATCAAGTAATACCAAGTCAAGTTCATAAAAGATTTTGATTATGAAAGGGCATCATAATGTCACCCATATTCTAGGGTGACCTGTTTGAACGGTTTGTTTCATATGAAGACCATAACACTCTATCATATGAAACAAACCGTCGAATCAATGTGAAACCAAATAAAACAATCTGAGCTCAAAATGTTGCCTAAAGGTAAAAAGATGCCTATCTATTATTTCAGGCTGAAAAATGTTCTTAGTAATTCCATTTGTGAAAAATGTTCTTTTTAGTAATTCCATTTGTCAGTTACAGACCAATTTTGGCTCTATTGTCTGCCATGTCATTGATAATATAAATATTGAAGTCATACCCAATGGAAGACATGAGTTCATATTTTACATACATTTGTAGCATGACTGTCAAAAACTGATGTAGTACATGTACATGTACACTAAGTTGATAAAACCATGTGTTTTTCTTCTTCTTCTTCTCCTGGTTACGGCAAACAAACATACCACAGTTTTGACACCAGGAAAAAGTTCTTACTTTTCAATTATGTAACTTAAACACAAAGGATTTTTTTCATGCTATATATGACAAGGTTTGATCCTGGCCATTTTATAATGATATTTTAATGGGAACACTCCCCCACCTAAGGTTATCATCTTCGCTAGCCAAGGATTACGATCCGCTCCTCTCCTCTTCACCCTTGGCAGATTAAGTCAGAATTTTGTAATTCCCGCGTATCGCCCTCTAGCGGATTTATGAAGGTCAGCCCATTTGCATTACATCATTATCAACCAATGAGAACGGTTGTACTATTACCTGTTCGACTGTGACTTCAGTTAATTGAGCAAATACTTTAAAAGCTTCTGTAAATATCGTTCTTCTGTGTTTGGGGGGCAAAGATTCATGACAAAGTCTACAGTTTTCCCCACATGTCGCCATTGTTTACATTTTTCCTTCTCTACATGTGATCATTGCGTGATCTTTTGTTAGACGTATTTTGATTGGACGCAGCCACCCACAGCTGCATCGAATAGAAAAATAAACCGTGAGGACACGAAATTCCGACTTAATCTGCCAAGGGTGGAGAGAAGAGGAGTGGATCGTAACCCTTGGCTAGCAAAGATAAAGGTTATAGGAACTGTAGACATAAACACCTCTAATCTCGTTGAGATTAGGATTCGGAAGATATTTTTGTCTGCATCTTCATCCTAATCTCGTTTCAAGCCCTATCAAAGGTATTCTGGAAATTTTAAATTTACCCCCGGTGCATTCCAATGGATATTTTGGCATGGACGGATTGTGTCGGATCAAGTGCTGGTAAGATTACATAAATAGACATATTTTCCAGTTCAAATCTGCAAAAATATTGATATTTCCTTACCTTTTACAGCGTATATCCGACAAAATAATCCAAACTTCACTTCAAATGGTCTGCCATTTTACTGAACTCTAGAACTACACCACGTGATCAAAATTCGTGATGTATTTTGGTATAGTCTGTTTCGTAGATCGAGATGTCGACGTCAGGATAGAAGTAATAAAATAATTTGACATCCACATCTCGAACTACGAAAGACTGTACCAAAATACGTCACGAATTTTGATCACGTGGTGTAGTTCTAGAGTTCAGTAAAATGGCAGACCATTTGAAGTGAAGTTTGGATTATTTTGTCGGATATACGCTGTAAAAGGTAAGGAAATATCAATATTTTTGCAGATTTGAACTGGAAAATATGTCTATTTATGTAATCTTACCAGCACTTGATCCGACACAATCCGTCCATGCCAAAATATCCATTGGAATGCACCGGGGGTAAATTTAAAATTTCCAGAATACCTTTGATAGGGCTTGAAACGAGATTAGGATGAAGATACAGACAAAAATTTCTTCGGAATCCTAATCTCAACGAGATTAAAACACCTCTGCTTACTGCGTCGAGATCTCCTTTAGTTCAGTTGGTAAAGCGGTGGCTTACAATGCGGGCGGTCTCTGGTTCGAAACCCAAATAAAATTATGTACAAATAAAAACAACTCATAGTCATATAAACATAATGAGCAAATAAACAATCAAAATATAGACAATTCCGAATGTCTGGGTGTAATTTTTTAAAAAATCTATCCAGAAATGACTTCACAATAATTTTTTGAAAAAATATTGTTTTGGGTTTTTTTTACATGCGCGAATACTTTTGGCCAGACACTGTATGTACCTACCGATAGTGTGGGTCGGCAATGCCTTAAGTCTTAGAAAACCGGCGATACTAGATTATTAAAAGTAAACACAAACAAAAGTATCAGTCATGTATTTAGGCAAAAATCTCCTACAAATTTAAATGACCATTTAATTAGACTCACAAAACCGCGGTAATATATCGTCAAAATGGCGTCGAGATACACGTGAATACCGCGATATAATGAGACATTGTAAAAATTATTAAGGATAGCCAAGCGTTTCACGTTCATCCCCTTTATTTTACATAAATTAGATGATAAAACGGTATATATCAAAACCAAAAGCATTAATGAATATTCAAAACGTATAATACTGCTTGATCTGCCGCTGGTTCAACATTTTGGGGTTGATTATTATCTGCTGCTGATGCGACTTGCACATTGTCAGCCATTTTTTCAATAACAAATTATTTAATCTCTAATCTTTATACGAAACGACCATTTATTTCCAAATCATTGGAATGACAACTCTAAATGATAGGACAGAAAGAAAGAATAATTATTTTAGCATTAATTTCATACTTTTATTTGTTCAGAAAATCGTTAATTTTGCCAAAATGCTAAATATTTAAACATTTAAAGGCTAGAATATTATTTTCCAATGCAAGATGGCGGGATTCCGAGAAATCGAAAAACAATTCTTTCCCCTTCAGAAAATACAAGATGTCATTGATTTATTTAAACACGAATTGAAAGACGATGAACCAAACTTGACATTATTATCCATTGTGCTTGGTGTTATTGAAAATATTTTGACTGTCAACAGGGCAGTGTCAAGTGATGCTGACAAATCGAATACCCTGGAACCCATTTTTCCTGTTATTGAATTATCGACCATTGAAGCGTTGTATTCTAAGTTTGTGACTCATGTAAAAAGATCTGTTGATAAAACTAAATTTCCTGAGAAATATGCTACCAGAGAACTGGTTAAAATCGTATCAGATGTTATATGGTGTTGTTTAACAAAAAGTTTCAAAGATCGAGCACATCTACAGTCCTTGTATAGTTTCCTTACTGGTATATAGAATAAGATATAGAAATGTTTTATTTCCGATAATGGTCCAACAATAACAAGAGTCATTACAAAGATTATTCATATGCAATGTCGTAGTAATAGAGACCCACCATCATGAAGGATGTGGATGGTTAACATGATTGCATTGTGGTAGAGAATTCGTGACAACTTGGACCACTTCTTTAATACAACTTGGACCACTTCTTGAAGACTACTAGGACCACTTTTTGAGGCCAACTCGGACCAATATATAGGGTAAAATCAGACCACTTTTAGGTCAACTATAACCACTTTTTAAAGACAACTCGGACCACTTTTTTCAGGACAACTCTGAGCTGTCTTTACAAAGTGGTCAGAGCTGAACTAAAAAGTGGTCCGATTTTACACTAAATATTGGTCCGAGTTGTCCTGGAAAAGTGGTCTGAGTTGTCTTCAAAAAGTGGTCCGAGTTGTCTTTACAGAGTGGTCAGAACTGACCTAAAAAGTGGTCTGATATTACACTAAATATTGGTTCGAGTTGTCCTGGAAAAGTGGTCCGAGTTGTCTTTACAGAGTGGTCAGAGCTGACCTAAAAAGTGGTCTGGTATTACACTAAATATTGGTCCGAGTTGTCTTTACAGAGTGGTCAGAGCTGACCTAAAAAGTGGTCTGATATTACACTAAATATTGGTCCGAGTTGTCTTTACAGAGTGGTCAGATCTGACCTAAAAAGTGGTCTGATATTACACTAAATATTGGTCCGAGTTGTCCTTAAAAAGTGGTCAGAGTTGTCCTGTTTCCGTGGTAGATTGTTGGTTCAAGCCATGTTCACGTCAAATCAGATTATTAAATTGGTATTTGCTGCTTCTCTGCTAAGCATGCAGCATTAAGGAGAAAGAGCAAAGTATGATTAGCTCAGAATCCAGATAATGTGCCCAAGTGCAGTGACATGTTTACTCACAAACTGTTGGTTCAGTGAGCTAGCTCTATAAAAATCCAACCAAGCATGTGTGCTGTCTTTTTGAATAAATATAGTTTGTGTTGGTCTGTATGAAATGTATAAGAATACACAAGTTTGACATTCACTTGTAAAATAGTGAATGGGTTCACAAGATAAATGAATAACATTTACAAATTTGACTATTTAATACTGATGCATGACTGTTCTATATTTCTTTTTTAAAGCTATTATGACATGATAGAATTAATGCTTGTAATTACAAATAATTGAATTGAAAAGTATGTTTTTTTAAGAAACTAAATAATTTGCCTTTATCACTTACCAGGTGTATAAATGATAATTGTATTTCAGGGAACAAACTTGACTGTTTTGGTGTAGCCTTTGCAGTTGTAGCAGCATTTCAAGTGTTGGAATATAATGATGTTCATCTATCCTTATCAGAAGATCATGCCTGGGTTGTGTTTGGTGAAGATCTCAAAGATACTGCTGAAGTCACATGGCATGGTACATAATTATATTTAGGTCATGCAATTTTTAGTTTGCACTGTATATTATGAATGGACTTTCTGGTATACTGATTAGTTGTGCTCACATTATGGGTTAGATTTCCTGTTGTGTCCAATAAAACATTATGAAATTGGTATTTTGTGCTTCTGTGCTAACTAGACAGCATTAAGGAATAAGTCAAAACTGGATAGATGAAAGTCAGGATAATTTGTCTGAGTTCGAAAAAATCATTATACAATCCACTTTAAAATCCTGTTGAAATTGTTGATCTTTGTAAATAACTGTAGTGTAATGCATTGGAAAAAGATTGTTGAAATAGAACGTACCATTAATGCCACAATGAAAATTATTTTAAAATAATTTTATTTTCAAGAGTAAATATAACGGTTATACATTTATTTACTCTTGAAAATAAAATTATTTTAACCGCATTGGTGGTGTAATGGTTTCATGCTCACCTTGAATGCAGTAGATCATTGGTTCAAGCCCACATTTGTGGTGTAATGATTTCATGCTCACCTTGAATGCAGTAGATCATTGGTTCAAGCCCACATCGGGTCAAACCAAAGACAATTAAATTGGTTTTTGTTGTTTCTCCGCTATTAGCCTGCAGCACTAAGGAGAAAGAGCAAAGACTGGGTGGGTCGGAATCAGGATAATGTGTCTGAGTGGTGCGACATGTCAATCCGCGGACTCTTGTTTCAGTGTGAGTTAGCACTATAAAAATCCAACGAAGCGTGTTGGTCTAGTACAAAGCGGACCTCATCATTTCATTGAAAATTAACTTGTTCTCGCCATGATATAGCTGAAAAATTTCTGAGTTGGCGTTAACCAACACTCACTCAAGAGTGAATATTAGTTATATAAAGAAAATTGAACATTATTTCTCTTTAATATTTATTTCTAAATTCATAATATTGGAATGCTTATTTTAGGGAAAGGCAATGAAGACAAACGAGGCCAGCCAATCACAGCCAGTGTTGTAGAAAAAAGTTGGTTATATTTGAATGGACAACCAGTTATTTGTAACAGACATATGGAAGTAGCAGCAATTGTTAGTGCTATTAACCCATCCATAAATGTGGCATTGGACAGTGTTGAGATGGGGTCACTACAACAGGTATGACATTCATGTTACAATAAATGTTATCACTTGGTGTACATCTTTGTCTATTGATAAACAACATTTTAATCTTTAACACTGCCACTTTCTATTGAAGTGCCTGTCAGGAGAACAAGCAGTCATGTGTGTTAGGGGCAGGGTTTCCTCTGGGTTGATTTTTTTTTGAGCCAACACTTGAGCCAAAGACTAAATTTTTGAGCCATAAATACTTCAAAAATTTTTGGCACTAAAAACTCACATAAATATTAATCATTTGTTTATTTTCTTACTTCATACATGTTAAAACAATATAAGGGTACATGTACTTTTTGAAATACAATAGCACAATAATGTTTCAGTTACTATTACAACCATAAAAGACAAGTAGATAAAAAAATATGATATAACACTCTGTTGTTTAAGTTACTATCATAACCATAAAAGGCAAGAAAGTAAAATACAGACTGTAAAAACTGTTCTATTTTTTTAAAACTGAGCAAATTCTCCTCTGATTTCGTAATGACCACCTCCTAAAAGCTTCTATAAAATTAAATGTATTTGCCAATGGCCCCTCCAATGAAATAATCATTAAATTGTATAAATTACAAGTGCATCTTCAGTTTGCACTGCCTGCTTGCCATGGCCCCATAATTCGGACAGTTTCATTACTTTTCCCGGAGTATTACTTTCAAAAACTAATTTTCTTTTCCGTCCCATTTTAAAAACGTAAAATGGAGTTAAAAATTTCGATGCGTTTAAAACGATAGTGCTAAAATAAATGACAAGTTTCTTAAAATTATATGAAAACAATTCACGAACTGACAGAGAGAAGTCATTCACCCGAGACCATTAATTAACACCTTTGTTTGACTTACCTTTTATGTATTTTACAAGTTAATTATCCTATCAACAGATAAACATTATGAACAGCTGATTATCGATTTTCTGTCACTTGATCAGTTCATGGGTAACATTCGAAGCTTTCTGAATAGATTTATGGGCGTTCCGAAGTAATGAACTAGAAAATGACCGCCACAACAGACGATGAACATTCAAAATCTTTTGCGCCACATTTTTGAGCCAAAGTAAATATTTGATCGCCAAAATCATAGATTTTTCGCCAAATGCGCAAATGGCACACGCCAGCGGAAACCCTGGTTAGGGGTATCAATATTTCCTGTTTCCTTAGTTTTTCGATTGGGTTTTAGTACTGTTCTGACAGTGTGCTATTTTTGGCTTTTCATTTACTTCCTGGAGAACTAGAAAGTAGTTTGAAACATTAATTTGAATACCGTATTTTACGGACGATAGATCAATATTTTTTTTTCACAACACGCTGGCCTCGACCTATACGAGGATGAAATTAAAATAATCTGGAATCCCTAAAAAAATAAGGATAAAGATTACGATTTTGTTTACAGTATACCTTTATTTTGTTTTATGTTCATTTCTGAATTAGAAACTGAAATCATTGATGTTCTTGGTGCTATTTTTGTGTAAATAAAACAATAAAAGTATACTAACGGGAGGTGTAATTCCGAGGAAAAAAATGTTCAACATCTGGAAAAATCAATACTCGATGTGTTGGCAAAAATCAGTTATAATATTGTATTGTGTAATAAAATATGTACTAGTATAAAAAATGTATCCTGTTGAAAAAAACACAAGGGTGGATTGTTTACAATAAGAAAAAAAAATAAAGTGTATCCTCATGTTTCTTTTAATCTTACCTAAAAAAAATATTTCATTGTCATTAGTTATTAAAGACATTGTGTTAAATTTTTTTATGCCCTGCATAGGATAATAACTTGTTCACTTAATCACTCATGCACTCCATGTCCAGTTATATCTACACCCTTTTGTTAAATATATGATAATAATTTATGACCAATTCAGAAGTTTTTTTTAATTTAAATATTCAAACTTATAAATAATGTTTTCTGACTGTACAAATGTAAGTCTTTACTTTTGACTAAAGAGCAAATTTTTATTTTGTAGGTCTGGAGATTTAGGTATGTTAGTTTATTTTGTAGGTCTGGAGATTTAGGTATGTTAGTTTATAAAATTATGTTTAATGCCTTGGTTTGTTTGTTTATTTCCAGGAATTATTATGGTTGTTGTATGATATGGGACATATATCTAAGTAAGTTTAATTCTTGACTTTTATGAGAAGTTTGACGAGACTAACTGGTATGAGTTTGTAGCTATAATAATATGTAGACAACTCATTAATCTTGTCCAGAATAACACTCGTAAATACATAATCACAGCCTCTATTTTGAAATAATCTTGTACAAGAGGTTTGACTCCACCTTTCTGTGATCATCAGTTATCTGCTGGCTCTTTGTCTTCATCTGTCTTAAGAACTGGTTACTACTAGCATCATACATCAACTGACCCTATTTATTGTGGTACACATCCATGAATTTCACCTATGACAACTGACCCTATTTATTGTGGTACACATCCATGAATTTCACCTATGACAACTGACCCTATTTATTGTGGTACACATTCATGAATTTCACCTATGACAACTGACCCTATTTATTGTGGTACACATCCATGAATTTCACCTATGACAACTGACCCTATTTATTGTGGTACACA
>MJUT01000404.1:14668-26919 GCA_002080005.1 Gigantidas platifrons
ACCTATGACAACTGACCCTATTTATTGTGGTACACATCCATGAATTTCACCTATGACAACTGACCCTATTTATTGTGGTACACATCCATGAATTTCACCTATGACAACTGACCCTATTTATTGTGGTACACATCCATGAATTTCACCTATGACAACTGACCCTATTTATTGTGGTACACATCCATGAATTTCACCTATGACAACTGACCCTATTTATTGTGGTACACATCCATGAATTTTACCTATGACCCATGAAATTTCAACCTGTCAAGAAACAACTAATTCATTCAGATTGATCCTTTTAGGTCTAATTAAAAAGTATTGTGTAATTGAGCTATTTTTAAAAGCTTTGGCTACAAGTGTTTTCATTTTATGATTACTTGTAAAAGGAAAATGATCAACAACATGCCTAACAGAAGAAGGAAGCATGTTTACAAGAGCTAGCTATCAGAAGAGTATTAGCGTTTTTATGTATAAAAAAGGAAAGAAAATGGTGAAATTTTTATTTAGGTCCAAAGCAGTTTATGAATACTGAATAAGATAAACAACAATATTACATAAGGCCAGCCTTAAGAATATGTTTGTTTCCTCTTTCCGACCCTAGCCTGAAAGATCTGGGTAGGTAGGTCGGTAAATTATTTTTTGTTTATCAAGCATGATTCAGGCAGACAGACAAACTGATTTCTATACACCCAATATCTTTCTTTATTGTCATATTATCTGTGCAATTGTATCGATAATCATAGAATGTTGTTTATGCTGTCCATTGTGGGATCTTGATTGGAAAAAATATCCATTGTCAGAAAGTGATGTCTTTGTATGTTGGGTCATATCAATGAAAAGATTGAAGACAACAGTTTTTATTTGACTTTCAAGATAGAACCAACGGCCACATCCACTGAGGCACATAACGTAGCTTCAAACTCAGAAACCATGTTTCTACGAATATTCGGAACAGTCAGAACTCTAGGTTTTTTAGTAACGATGACTCGCGGTACATTCCAGAAAAGTAATACCTAATACGAATCAAATGCCGAAATTGGACACGGAAAAATTCCGGAAACGGAAAATCATTAAAAAAAAATTGTTCACGGAACGGGCTGTACAAATTTTTCAATTTCGGCGAGTCGGTCGCAAAGGGGAAACAAACAATATTTTAATTTAGGCCTAATATACAGAGACTTATTTCTTAGTAATACATATAACTGTAAATAAAGAAAGTTTGAAAGTTTAAAAACATAAAAATATCATGTTAAAAATTTCAACATCATTGAAATATTGTATTACAGATACCCTATGGCATTAGGTAATTTAGGAGATTTAGAGGAGATATCACCTACCCCAGGACGACCTCCTCCTGTTGACATATTTGAAGAATCAATCGAGTCATCCAAGGTCCATTATAACAATCAACATGTGTACCCATATACCTACTTGGGAGGTTATCACAACAGGAATGGGAATTACAAAGAAGCTTTAAAAGCTTGGGCTGAGGCAGCTCATGCTGTCAAAAAGTAGGTATACATCACATGTAGACCAATAAGTCATTTCTTTCTGATTTCTTTATGAATAAGTAAAAGTAATTGTTAGCACTACTTGATTTTTTGCATGTATAAAATCAAAAAAAATCTAACATGGACGAATTTTAGATTTATTCATGTATTGATAAGAAAATTGAAATGATATGATTATAAAGTATTCTTACATTTATTTTTGCATTGCTTGTGTCATAGATTCAACATACTTACAGTCATGGATACAAGTCTTACACTATAATATTTCCCCATATATTTCATATAAAGACACTTTTCATGTTTTATTTGATATTGCTCTTTTTGGTAAAATTTATTGTTGTACCTCTGCTCCCCGGAGGGGGAGGGGGTTATACTGTTTTACATCTGTCCGTCTGTCCTGTCCGTCCAAGATATTTTTTGTCACATTTTTCTGAGCAACTATTGATGACACAATTGTGATATTTGGTCACAAGCTTCATATAGGTACCCCATATCGTAGGAAGTGTTCTTGGACCCATCAGATTCCTACTTCCTGTTTGCCGACTTTGTTGATTTTTATACACATTGAACATATATGCTCATTTTTCATCACATTTTTCTCAGCAACTATTGATGGCAGAAATCTGATATTTCGTCACAAGCTTCATATAGGTACCCCATATCGTGAGAAGCGTTTTTGGATCCGTCAGATTCCTACTTCCTGTTTGTCGACTTAGTTGGCTTTTATGCGCATTGAACATATATGCACATTTTTTGTCATATTTCTCTCAGCAACAACTATTAATGGCAGAAATATGATATATGGTCACAAGCTTCATATAGATACCCCATATCGTGGGAAGCATTTTTGGACCCATCAGATTCCTACTTCCTGTTTGTCAACTTTGTTGATTTTTATACACATCGAACATATATGCTCATTTTTCGTCACATTTTTCTCAGCAACTATTGATGGCAGAAATTTGATATTTCGTCACAAGCTTCATATTGGTACCCCCATATCATGGGAAACATTTTTGGACCCGTCAGATTCCTACTTCCTGTTTGCCGACTTAGTTGGCTTTTATGCGCATTTAACATATATGCACATTTTTCGTCACATTTTTCTCAGCAACTATTGATGACAGGAATCTGATATTTGGTCACAAGCTTCATATTGTGGGAAGCGTTTTTGGACTTGTCAGATTCCTACTTCCTGTTTGCCGACTTAGTTGGCTTTTATTGACATTGAACATGTATGCAGGGGTATCATAAGTGAGCATTAGCTCACAGTTCATCTTTTTTCTTGTAGTTTTCTTTATCTCTTATTGAATTACCACTTTTATGATTTATAAATATCATTTCATCATTTTCAGTTTTAATTATAACCGAGAAGACGAGGAAATTTATAAGGAATTTCTGGAAATTGGCAACGATCTTATACCTACAATGATGAAACATGTAGCAAGTGAAAATGCCTCCCGTATCCACCACACGTCAATATCATATGATCCACAGTGCTACTCAAACTTTCTAAGATTTTATGATGGAATATGTGAGTGGGAAGAAGACAGCAAAACGCCTGTGCTACATATAACGTGGGCAAAACAACTGGTCAATTCTCTGTCCAGATTTGACCCAACAGTCAGAAAATTGATTCATCTTAAAAGTGAAAGTGGTGAGGAATCATCTTCGTCATCAGAATCAGAAGATGAATCAGATGAAGAAAAAGAAATTGTCCAAGATGAGAACAGAAATCAAAAGAAAGCAAAGAAAAGTAAAAGAAATGACAAAAATGATAATGAAAATAAGGACAAAAATATTAATGGACAGAATGATGGCCAACAGAACAAAACTATATCAGATATTGAAGAATTGGTCTCTAAAGTAGGAGATGATTCTCAGTCTGAACCTAACCCTAACATTGAGGCATTGGCTCAAGCCTGTAGTGAGTCAATTCTTAATCCTGAGTATCTACTCGGTAGTGGAGAACCCTTTACAGCAGTCAGTACAGCATCTGTTGTCACTACATCATCTGATACGCGAGTAGATATACAAGAATTTCTCAGCACCAAGTCTAATGGTTCTCCTTTCATGGGAATGTCTGTGGATTCCATGCTTAAAGCAGAGAGTCCATCAGATATGATGATGTACAAGAAACAGCAGTTAACAAATGGAGTTGTCACCCCTGTCTCACAATGTAGTCCCACACCCATCAGTCCACACACAAGTCCCATTCCTGATCTTGACCCAACCCCCGAGCCTGTCGAAGAAAAAATTATTTTTGAACCAGTAACTTTATGTCTGAAGAGTCATAAAATGCTAGGATTACGTAAGATTTTCACTTCTGTCAAGTGTAACTATAGTGCAATACAGCTTCAGTTAACAGCACAATCACAAGTTCATTTCAAAAATCATAAACGAAGCACAGAATTTGACCTAGCAATGGCAAGGAAACGTCCTCGACGAGAATAACAGGGCCAATTTACTATTATTGTTATTTTATTTTGTTTTGAGATTGTAGCTTTAGTTTGTTTTTGGTTTGTAAATATTTTTAATTTAATTATATTCCATGCCCGTCTTTCTTATTTTATACTGCCTTTTTTGTTGTTGTTTTTTTTAAGTTGACAGTTTAGATTGCATTCCAATTCAACCAATCTACATTTACAAAGTTAAACAAATCAGCTTTCATAATTTTAATAAAAAAAGATATGATTAATTTTTTATGTGACCGGAGAAATCACTCCGACTGAGTTACAATGTGGCAGTGTCTTTTCTACTTTTTAGAGGTTTAGGACATGTTTTAAGTTTTGTCCATCACTTAGGATCCATCTGTCATCTTAATGTTTCAATTTTCAATCTTGTCAGAATTTGCAAAAACCACTTCACAATTTGAGTAAAAACTCTACAAGAACAACCTATGGTTAATATCAGAAGAAACACCCTCTGTGTTCCCATCAGACTTACAAAAAGGCATCTGCTAATGGCTCATAACTGTTTGTAACCAACCAGCTACATCATATAATGGCAAATAACTGTTTGTAACCAATCAGGTGAGCTAATACAGACTCTGTAACTTCTGGTTTGTGATTTTGTTTTACATGTTTCAGGTTGATAATTGTTAAATTTTCAATTATGGTTAAAATGTAAACCTTCAGAATACTGAACAAAATATAGTCTGTCTTGATCATGAATAACTAACAATAGTACAATGAAGTACAAAGATAAGAAATCTATTAACAAAATATTTAGTGCTAATTCCTACAATGTATAATTTATTGGGTTTTTATGCAGAATAAAGGAATATTATTGAGGTACAATGGTACAATGATCAAATTATTAAGTAAAAGATAAAAAATTTATATCTATATATAAAAAATGTTTCAAACCTGTAAGAATATTAAATTGTATACTTTTAATAATGTTGTATGATTCGATTCTTTGAGGAATTTGTAATAATTTGTATGATCTTTAAAGTACATATCCTATCTATGGGATGTAACTACTTTTTTCAACTTTAAAGTTGTTTTTAGGAAAGTGGACAGCATTCTTTAATCTGTCTTTTATGTTAGAAAAAGATACCAAAATGGTAATTTGGGGAAAAGTTATCTGTCAATAAACATTTTAGAAGTAAATAGGTTAATTACGGTGTTTGGATCTCATGAGCTCTTTAATAAGGGGAAATTGTTCTTCATTATAAGATTGATAGAATTATCTTGAATTATCAAGATTTACAGGGGTGGGGGGACAAAATAAACGAGGTACTTGTAGTACTGATTATATTTCCTTACATACAATTTTATCTATTTAGAAGAAGACGTAGTCATGGCAACAGATTATTAATACACTATAAACAATAAGTAACTGGTTCATCACCAATGTAGGTAGTGATGTTTTTTGTAAATTAACAAAAAAAATTCATAAGAAAATAGAATAACATAATTGGATTATTTATCTTGGAATGACTGTAAAGGACAATTTCATTTAGCATGTAAATTTTATTTAATTTTTTTTAACATTAATTCAAATAAAGTATTAGCTTTTCTTTGATGTAAATTTTTATTAAGCAGCAGAAAGAAATTGTTTTATGTATATGAATGGTAAATTTTTAATTCATTTTGATCCCAAACTTGATTGAATACTAATTTTATATGTATGATATGACTATTTAAATGACATTGTTACTGTTTTAATGACATATTAATTTAAGTCATCCACGATGTGTTCTCAATTGAAATGCAATTTTATTTGTGTTAGATCTCAGTGTGTAAATGATTACATTGTAAATAACATTATTGTAAATAACATTCATTTTTTATTAAATGAATTGTCTCCCTTGAAAAGTGAATATCTGTAGTGTATTTTACCTTGATATTGGTAAACATCTTTGTGTAAAATATTATTTAACAGTATTTGGGTCACTGCTATAGATTCCCATTTTTGCAATGAAATAAAAACAACAAATATTGATAGATGACATTTGTACTACTGACTGAGTTGACAGTCACTTTTACACTACTAACCTAATAAACTACTGATTGATTTGACAGTCACTTACTCTACTGAATTAATAACCTACTACTGACTGATATGACAGTCACTTTTACACTACTGACCTACTACTGATTGATGTGACAGTCACTTTTACACTACTGAACTAATAAACTACTACTGATTGATTTGACAGTCACTTACTCTACTGACCTAATAACCTACTATTGACTGATATGACAGTCACTTTTACACTACTGACCTAATAATCTACTACTGACTGATGTGACACACTTTTACACTACTGACCTAATAAACTACTACTGATTGATTTGACAGTCACTTTTACTCTACTGACCTAATAAACTACTACTGCTTGATTTGACAGTCATTTTTACTCTACTGACCTAATAAACTACTACTGATTGATTTGACAGTCATTTTTACTCTACTGACCTAATAACCTACTATTGACTGATATGACAGTCACTTTTACACTACTGACCTAATAATCTACTACTGACTGATGTGACGGTCACTTTTACACTACTGACCTAATAAACTACTACTGATTGATTTGAGTCACTTACCCTACTGACCTAATAACCTACTACTGATTGATACGACAGTCACTTTTACACTACTGACCTAATAACCTACTACTGATTGATACGACAGTCACTTTTACACTACTGACCTAATAACCTACTACTGATTGATACGACAGTCACTTTTACCCTACTGACCTAATAAACTACTACTGATTGATACGACAGTCACTTTTACCCTACTGACCTAATAACCTACTACTGATTGATACGACAGTCACTTTTACACTACTGACTGATTTCAGTCACTTTTACACTACTGACCTAATTTTATATTCTTTTTTCATGTGGAGCTTTCACAATTTTTTTAATTTGTATGCTAGATGTGTGAGTGTTTCTTTTGGGACCTAATATGTATATAATATGTATATCATTTATTGGAGTTGAGAAATTAATTTAATTATAAAATCTGTCAACCTTTTTACATATAACATTTCATTGTCATTTTAAATCATTTTTTTAAGTAATTGGTTTGATTGTAAATTTTTATTCTGATTGATATCATGGAGTTTAAGAAAATAATTATGGAGAGGGAGGCGGCTCATGAAACCGAACTGTTCTTTGTATCTTTGTCTTGTTTATATAATGCCAGTATACATGTATAACTGTGATATTGTTGGATTTCTCACATCTAGTTCTAAAATTTTTCCATTTGAAAAACTAAAGGAAAAATGTGTCTATCAAAATTCATTAACATTACATGAAAACAACTGTGAAATTTGAACAAATGATTGTAATATTGTTAAATAATTTGTTAAATGATTTTTAATTTGATCCAATTTTGTTGCATAATATTAAATTTAAGAGGATATACAGGGTTACATCTTGGGGGAGACATTGTGGAAATGTCCCTTTAATTTTTTGAAAATGTGTCACATTTTATTATAAAAAAGGAAGAGTACATTAAATTCTAATATTTGCATGTTTTTTTAAACCTTGTATGCTTATAAATCTCTTTTTGTAACCAGGGGTATGTCATTGAACAAGGAAAAAGTTTAATTGTTTATGTATATTAACCAGTTATCGTTAAAGCTTTTTGGTTAATTTTTATCTAATCAAAGACGTAGAAAATTTAATGTGATAATATTTAATTATAAGGAAATTTAACATAATAATGATTAATTTATAAAATGTAATTCATGGAACACATGACAATAAATCAGCCAATCAATTAATGCCCTCAGTATGTGATAAATAGATTTAGACATGATCTTTTTGACATCAGTCATGTGATTATCACCTCCGGATAATAGCCCCCCTGTAACCATGACAACTTTTCAGAAAGACTCGGTTAAACTTACTTTCCTAAAAAGATTTACATGCACAGTGTTCAAAATTATGATGGACCACAGTCCCACATCCTGTTTCAATTTGGGTGGTGGAAGCATGCATCCCATTCTGTATTTATTAAATGTATTTTAAATTCAACCATATATACCATTCATCAATACAGACTTCAATGTGTTTACAACACCAGGTGTTGCTCAGTGTACATGTAAGGGAGATCGTGAAACTAATTTTTACCCAAACATGAGTAGATTTGATATTCCAGATTCATCTTGTATCTTATTGAAACTAAACCAGAAAATGTGTTCTGTTCCTTTTTACAACATTAAGAAAAGTCCATATGTAGTTCCACAATGTTTGTATTGGTATATAGTTCAGGTTATCTGTGTTGAATATTCTGTAACTATTTGAAAATATCTATTTGATGGTTGTGGAAAATGTTGGCATTTCCAAACCAAGAAATCCAGTCTTCTGCAGAATTGTAATATATCTCAGAATGCAAGATTTGGATTCAAATTGGGAGTGGGGCATCTTGCAAAACATTTTTGAGGTGCAATCAAATATTTTTTTAACTAGTCCACATGTCCAGCAAAACATTTTGAGGTCTAATCAAAGATTTTGTTAATTAGATCACATGTCCAGCAAAACATTTTGAGGTCTAATCAAAGATTTTGTTTACTAGACTGCATGTCCATTGACTAATTCCAGTTAATTTTGAACACAGATACATGTAAGCATTATGAATGTTTACTGAAATGGTTCCTTGGCCTATATGGAATGTGTCATATAAAAATCACCATTAGGTTTTATACAATTTGCTTTACATATAAATCAACCACATGATGTGGGGAGGAAGTTTCTGCCCTATACACGTGCAATACAACATTAATATAAAGTTGAATCTCACTGTATCATGAAGGAAATGGCAATTATATTTAGAATTAGCCATACCAAAGAAAATCTACCAGCTAATTTTGATACATCATATACATGTACTGTAATTAGATCAAGCTTCCATACAAATCACTATAGGATGTAATGTTGTAGGACAGTCATATACTCAGAAGCATCAATCTTCCGGTGAAACATCAGTAATATTTGTTCACATTGACCTTGACTTAATATACAAATGTACTGTACTTTTCCTGTCATTGAGTATTGAGTATTTAAATACTGATAGTTAAAATGACTTAATTAGCTTCTATGATGTAAAATAACATTAAAATATCTTTGTAGGGATTAAGTAATTCTATATGGCCTTTTTTGTAATTCGTATGCATTATCTGTTAATAGCAAGACTTTTATTTTAAAATTATTGGCCAAAAGTCAAGTTTTTCTCCCTCCCATTTCTCCCATCTTGTTTTTTTTCTTCTTTATTTTTTTCAATTACAAATGTTCTTTTTTATGTTTCATTGTTATATCTCTGTATTCTGTTTGAATATTCTATTTAATGTTAAGCTCTAATCATATTTTTATACCATCATCCATTGGTGCATTTCTGAAAAAGGAAGATTTTTAAACATTTATGTCTGTGATTAAGATGTTAAATTTTTCTAGTTATTTTCTTACTTCCATCAAGTAAAAGTGCTAAGATTTGTAAATATTTGTGCATTAACTTGTTACTTATCGTTAAATCGCACATGGTGCCGTCCCATTTGTTGTTACTGTTTTTGACATGCAATAGCTTTGGAGAGTGATTTAAGGGGAGGTAACTTCTTCAGGCAGCTAGAATGAGTAGTTGTATGTACATATTGTTAGCCATTTTGTTGTCATGTGATTTTTGTCTTAGTGCAAGATAAAGTGTGATGGTATCTTTATTATGTCTGTTTTTTTTATCATTTGCCTCTTTACCTTAGATGAACTTCATTGGTGGTGTAATGGTTAGCATGGTCAAACCAGACTATAAAATTGATATTTGTTGCTTCTTTGTTAGGCACAAGCATTAAAGAGTAAAAGCAAAGACTGGATGGCTCAGAATAATGTGTCTGAGTGGAGCGACATCTACCTGCAATCTAATTAAAATGTCGCGCATCAGAAAAATTCGATTTCCCTACCAGCATGTTGGTCTAGTACAATGTGGACATCATTTCATCAAATGTAACTTGTTCTCACCATGATATAGCTGAAAAATTGTTCATTTGGCATTCAACAATAATCACTAATCACTCACTATACAGATTATGCTAACTTCAATCTTAGGCTTATATTGATAACAAAAATCATATAAAAATCTTTCTACTGAGAACCATTGATCCAAAGGAAACCAATTGGATTGGGGTGGTCTTTGGTGGCCCACTTTCCTAATTGACAATTAAAACTTTCTTTTTAGTCAAAATGAGCTCAAATTTAAACTGCAATGGCATGACAATGAGTAGTGCAAATTTTGTTCATCCAATTTATTCTGGATATACATGTATATACAAATTAGAATTATTATTTTATAATGAATCACATACAAATCATCTGCTGAGATATTCTTTGGTTTGTCCACTTTCAAGATCCAAGATAGCTGCCATTATAAAAAGTAGTACATTCTTTAAATTGCAAAAATAGACAAATTTTAAACTGGAATCATGTGAAACTGGATTTAAACTTGTTCTGACTTTTCTATTAGATTTAAACCACCAGGTGAGTGATAACACACTTTTCAGAGCCTCTAGTTGCAAAGTGCAACCCTGCTAAAGGAGTATATATATATATACATGTGTATATATCACAGCTGTCTCTCAGACAGTTTCTAGAAGCATGCATTTTAGTTTGTCAGACCAAAAGCATGGGAATTTTGTCACAACTCTGCACCAGTTGTACATTGTTGGCACTTCTCAAAAAAGTCTTCTCTGAAACAACTATCCTATGCAATCTAATTAAAATTGGATCTCTGCACTTGCTCCCTAATTTCTATCGGTGTTTTGTAGTAGAAAATGGGGAGAAAGTGCTGAGATTTAGTTTAATAGTTTAATATTATTTTATTGCAAATAAAACAGCAATGGGATTGGACAAAAAGTTATCACAACTTATGTACTGTCCTCTCCCTACAAGTAATACACATAATAATGTCAACAAATCTAGCACATACATAAATATAGATAATATAAAACACAATATAGTGAAACATGGGAAATAAAAAGAGTAATGTTTCTATATTTTTGTTGGTTTCTTTTAAGTTTCTAAAAAGACAATATCTCTCATTTTGGTATAATGGACATTCCATTAGATAATGAATTGAATCTTCATACGGTGCACCACATTGACATTTGGGGTCATTTGTAATATTTATGTGATATAAATCAGAATTCAATGAGCTACACTGATGTCGTAATCTAGCATGGAGTATGCTTAGTTTTCTGGACCCTTCACCATAATACTGCTGAGATTTGATTTTAATTAGATTGCCATTCTATGAGTCCAAATTTGTTATTTTGATCCATTCTAATCTTCTCTGAAATTACAGGAACCAAAATTTATAGGAATGTTCATTGAATGGTCCTCTAAGATGTTCATTTTTTTTAAAAATCAGAAATCAACTGATTTTGCTATCTCTGTACCATTGTTATGCATTGGCTGTTTGAGAAATAAAGAATAGAAAAGAAACAAACAGGTGTCAAGGTATCAAAATGGGTGTGTCCTGTTTTTGTATGTGGACTATATACCTATATTTTTAAACCACTGTTGATAATTAGCTCACCTTGCCAAAGGCAATGTGAGCTTTTGCCATCACTTGGCGTCCGTCATCTGTATTCGGTTAATTTTTCACATTTTAATCTTCTCCTCTGAAACCCCTTAGCCAAATGAACTGAAACTTGGTAGGAAGCATCTATGGAAGGTCCTCTATAAAAATTGCTCATTTCGTCCCGATCCGTTAACAAACATGTCTGCCACAGGCAATTCTTGTTGCTGATTGGCCGATTTTTACAAATCTTCTCTGAAACCGATTGGCCAAATAAACTGAAACTTGGTAGGATGCATCTATGGAAGGTCCTCTATAAAGATTGCTCATTTTGTTCCGATCAGTTAACAAACATGGCTGCCAAAGGCAATTCTTGTTTCTGATTGGTGGATTTCTAAAAAAAATATTCTTCTTCTTCTTTGATATAGTAATTAAACTCATTTACTGAGTACTCAATACTTTGGCACGTAGGCGTAGGCACTTCGTATGTCTATGTACAATTTTTAAAAATGTAGGTGCAAATAAGAAAAAAAAAGGAGGACGTGCTATCTGTACAAGTGGTGCAGAATAAAAACATCTGGGCGCCTAGGCTAAAATGGCTGCCTTGAAAGCCTCAACAGTTGAGGCTTTCACTGTTGTGTCCGGTAGTCTGTTCCACTCGATTACTGTACGTGGAAAGAATGAGTGTTTGTAGTAATCATGCCT
>MJUT01000404.1:29963-41666 GCA_002080005.1 Gigantidas platifrons
TATCTTTTTACTATTCAACCTATTTTTCTTCCATATTTTCCAGATCTTATCACTATTCGATTGGGTTTCTTCTGTATTGTCCATATCTTTTAACTATTCGACTTGCCTTTCTTCCATATTTTTAATATCTTTTCACATTTCAACTTACTTTTCTTCTGTATTTTCCAAATATTTTCACTATTCAACTTACATTTCTTCCATATTTTTCATATCTTTTCACAATTTACTTAATTTTTTTCCATAATTTCCATATTTTATCACTATTCAACTTGGGTTTCTTCCATATCTTTTCACTTTTCTACGTACTTTTCTTCCATATTTTCCATATCATTTCATTGTTCAACTAACCTTTCTTCCATATTGTCCATATCTTATCACTATTTGACTTACTTTTCTTCTATATTATCCATATCTATTCACAATTTTCTTCTGTATTTTTCATATCTTATCACTATTCGACTTTCCTTTCTTCCGTATTTTTCATGTCTTTTCACTGTTTTCTTCTATATTTTCCAAATATTTTCACTATTCAACTTACTTTTCTTCCATAATTTCCATATCTTTTCACTATTCAACTTGCCTTTCTTCTGTATTTTCCCTATCTCTTCACTATTCAACTTACTATTCTTCTGTATTTTCCATATCATTTCACAATTTTCTTCTGTATTTTCCAAATCATTTCACTATTCAACTTGCCTTTCTTCTGTATTTTCCCTATCTCTTCACTATTCAACTTGCTTTTCTTCTGTATTTTCCATATCATTTCACAATTTTCTTCCGTATTTTCCAAATCATTTCACTAGTCAACTTACTTTTCTACCATAATTTCCATATCTTTTCACTATTCAACTTACTTTTCTTCCATATTTTCCCTATCTTTTCACTATTCAACTTACATTTCTTCCATATTTTTCATATCTTTTCACAATTTACTTAATTTTTTTCCATAATTTCCATATTTTATCACTATTCAACTTGGGTTTCTTCCATATTTTCCATATCTTTTCACTTTTCAACGTACTTTTCTTCCATATTTTCCATATCATTTCATTGTTCAACTAACCTTTCTTCCATATTGTCCATATCTTATCACTATTTGACTTACTTTTCTTCTATATTATCCATATCTATTCACAATTTTCTTCTGTATTTTTCATATCTTATCACTATTCGACTTTCCTTTCTTCCGTATTTTCCATGTCTTTTCACTGTTTTCTTCTATATTTTCCAAATATTTTCACTATTCAACTTACTTTTCTTCCATAATTTCCATATCTTTTCACTATTCAACTTGCCTTTCTTCTGTATTTTCCCTATCTCTTCACTATGCAACTTACTATTCTTCTGTATTTTCCATATCATTTCACAATTTTCTTCTGTATTTTCCAAATCTTATCACTATTCGAGTTGGGTTCCTTCTGTATTTTCCAAATTTTATCACTATTCGACTTGGGTTTCTTCTGTATTTTCAAAATTTTTCACTATTCAACTTATCTTTCTTCCATGTTTTCCCTATCATTTCACTATTCATCTTACTTTTCTTCCCCATTTTCAAAATCTTTTCACTATTCAAGTTGCGTTTCTTCTGTATTTTCCATATTATTTCACTATTCAACCTACTGGAATATCTGAAATAAACAACTGATATTTTTTTTAGACATTGCGATTTGTAAAAGACGTTCGGAAGTAGCATGGCTACTGGATGTGACGTGTCCAGAAGTGACGTCATTTTCAGGACAGGAAAAAACCATCTATGGAATGTCCTCTCTGCACGGTTTGCCACAGTGGATGAGGCTGAATTCAGAAGAATCTTGAAAGAAAAAGATTCCAAAAAACACGCGTAGAGCAACAAATGTAGCTGTCAAAATATTCCGGACATATTTAAAAGCTAAAAATATGCCGGAAACGTTTTTCTCCCATGTATAATCATATAATAAAACGATCATTGACTTTGGAATAGGTTGCTACTGGGATTTATCAACCCTCAAAAAGCAATATTCACCTCGCCTTCGGCTCAGTGAATATAACTTTTTTCAGGTTGATAAATCCCTGTAGCAACCTATATCAAAGTCAATAATTGTACATTCTCTGATAGAGAATGACGTCAAGGAACCCCGGATGAAAGACGCCCCCTGATTGGCCAATGTTGCCGAGAGGCGTAAAATTTGATTGGAACGTGGAATTCTGGAATCTATATTTCTATTTTTAGCCCAAATTGGGGTGACATTACAGTCCACACTACCTATGAGCTAATTTTAGCTCATTTGAGGTTGACATCGCACGTACGCATTACTTTTCAAGTTGATTTCAGCCAATTAGAAACTAGACAAAGTTCAATCATATAATAAAACGATATAATCACCTCACGCGACGTAACGCGCGGTGAATATAACATTCCAACGTCTTGCACCATACGAAACTAAAGAAAACGTCGTGATAAAAGCTTATTTTAAGGGTAAAATCAACATATAAAATGTGTCGTATAATAAAACAGTTAATGGTGGATACCAGGATTTATTAACCTTAATAAATCCGTGTATCCACCTCATTAAAAGTCATTAATTGTATATTGTTAACCTCTCAAACACGTCGACAATGTTATTTCCACCTGTTACGATAACGTTGTCGAAGTGTTGTGTTAGTGATGTTCGTTTTGTTCATTGTTGTCAAATTACATGTCTTCACGTTTTTAGTTCCGTGTTGTGATGTCAAATTACATGTCTTCACGTTTTTAGTTCCGTGTTGTGATGTTAAATTACATGTCTTCACGTTTTTAGTTCCGTGTTGTGATGTCCACTACGATTTCCGCGTAAAAAACGATGTTCGGTTCGTCTTGACTCCCATTTGTTATGTCGTCCTGAATATAGCTGAAAAATTGCTCGCTGGACGTTAAACATCAATCAATCAATCAATCAATCCCATTTGTTATGTAGGAGTTCATGTTTTGTATTTATTTATGTGTACTGGTGTCCAACCAACACGATTTCCATGTCAGATAATGTTCGTGTCGTTCATAATTAACAGTAACACGACGGGTGTCACTAGTGGAGCAGGAACTGCTAACACCTGAGTTGACCCCTGGTTTTGAGTGGGGTTCGTGTTGCTCAATATTTAGATTTCTGTGTAGTGTTTTGTAGATCGTTGTTTGTCCTTTTGTCCTTTTTCTTTTGGTCATTGTGTTTTCTGTCCCTTGAATTGCGGATTCTGATTACCCCTTTGGTATCTTCAAACTCTTCTTTGAATACCGACTGTCAATCAACTTGGAATTGGAAAACGTGGGGGGAAATGGAAGTTTTGCAGCATGTATGGAGTAAATACACATGTATTCGGCGAATACCCCAAATCTTTAGTAAGTATATCTATATGTTCGCTCTAACATCATTTGTAGTTACATTGTCCGGTGTGTTTGCACACTTAAGAATTCAACGAACTCAGTCCTTCAGATGTATACACGGGATTTATATATGAAAACAGAATTGACAGACTTCATAATAGACACTGTTGATTATAGATTGCATTTCATAATACATTTTCACTAGAACACGGAAAGGGTCCGGGTGGCTCAATGAGTTAGGCAGTTGGATTACCTAACAACTCATATAGCCTATCACCAATACGGCGTGGGTTCGCGCCCGGCTTTGTAAATTACAAAAAAGGTGCACTCGCAAGTGATAAAGTTTACCAGTTGCTTGCCCATGGTCGGTGGTTCTCTCCGGCTTCTTCTACCACTAAAACTGATCGTCATGATTTAGCTGAAATATTGCTGAAAGTGGCGTTAAACACCAAAAATATAATAAAAAAATAATTGGATCACGGTAAACTAAATTTACCTCAACCCATTATTTCCTCAACTTTCAAACCACGATAAATAAAAAAATATACGAAGACTATGACGAAAACCTTTCAAAACATTTTGCGTTTGTGAGAAAAATTTCATCAGTTTGCGAAGAAATGTGGTTTTTTACGTGAAATATATAGGAAAAAATCGGACGTGTCGAACAATTATGTCCAACTATTGTAACTTTAGACATGAATAATGGTTGGCTTTTTTTCTCGTGAAATGCATTAAAACTACATGCAAGAATTATGTCTTGTGAATATGTTGAGCTATGATATTACTAATTTGTATGACCATTCTTTAAGGGTTATGATGTTTATCGCAACTTTGAACAATATTTCAGTTATATCGGAGGGGGGGGGGGGCGTTTTATTGGTGGATGAAACCGGAGTACCCGTAGAAATCCACCGACCTATCGACAACTGACGAACTTTATCACATAAAGTTGTATCGAGTACACCTCGCAATCCGCGGATTCGAACTCACAACTTTAGTGGTGATAGCCACTGAGTGATTGCACAGGTAGCTGCAAATCCAACTACAATACGATCAAGACCACGACGGTACATGACCAATTAATTATTGTTACATTATTACATTGTTGATAACAAGGATTTATATACTTAGTCCTACTATATAAATCCTTGTTGAGTAATAAAAAAAAAAAAATATTTTTAACATTGAAATATACAATATACGTACATTGTTGGTAAATATAAAGTTTATTTCTGTGAGCGTTAGAAACAGGTAGAAAAACGAGCCTTTGCCTTTGGTGAACTTGTCTAGCTTGTTTCTAAATCTAGTACAGATCAATACACGATACAGGGTAGGTATTTAGTATACCTTGGAGTTCTGCTGGGGGCACGAGGTGGAATGTTCAATTGAACATATCCAAAAGCACCGTCCCTTGGTGGCCCTTGCAGATATCCAATGTTTCATCCATAAATCCAAATATACTAGCCACTTCTTAGTACAAACTAAGATATGCATTACAAGGATTACATATTTATTATTATTATATAATTATATATATATATATATATATATTTTTTGGTGGTATGTGTGATATCGTTTCTTTGAATTTCCTGGATTGCACTTTGGCAGAGATCAGGTACAATAGTACCACATACAATGTATACTGTATCACTACTGAATATACGAATATACTATCAATACGGGACTTCGGAGTTAAAAAGTCTTTTGCAAAGGAGGTAAAAAAGGACTATTTAATTTCCCGCCGTTGGACGTTTTTTTATATGGCTGCCGTGGGCGTTGCCAACGACCCAGCATTTGAGTATTTCAGCTGTCAATCGATGCATTGATGCAGGAAAATATTAAAAAAATAATACCCACAGCTATTTATGTATTTTTTTCTAATATGACAAATAATAATTGGTTTGTCTGTATATTATGTTACTGTAAATCTAACATTGATACAGGGAAAATACCTTCGTTAAAAAAAAAGAAGTGTTTCTTTTAATGCGACAACTAAAATCATAAAATATCAATCATTTTCATTAAATATAGTCTGCTCAATTTTTTTGTTTCATAAAGCAGGTAATTTTACACCTGAAATGTTCAGTGTCATCTACGGTAACTAAATTTGAACATTGTCATGACATCCGATACGGCGATACTGCACAATATAGCAAAGTTTCGTTATCTGCAGTTTCAGCTTCTGATGAATAATCCTAACCTAGCCCACAGGCGCTTGTGTAGAGTCAAAAATATGCTCGCTATGTACCTAAAATACTACAAGGCCGGACTCACTCCTACTACCCCTGTCACTTCAACCGCTATTTCCCATGTCAAAATGTCGATAGGACACAAATCGCCGACTGATTTGTGTAGTGAAATGATTTTTCTTCAAGGAAAATCCGTTTTTTATATCTTCCTACCTTCTACACCCCCATACTGATAGATAATCCTCTGAATTTGTTGACACACAACAAATCGTTGGATGCAAAAGCGAAAGTAGGTCGCGTGACGTCTTTCCGCCTTTCGTTCGTACTCGGGTTTTATCTTATACAAATACTAAACACTAGNATATTTGTCCATTGTAATGACTGCAACCCGATTTGTATTATACGTTCACGGATGTAAGGCCCTGTTTGTTTATGAAAAGCTATGGACAAGCAAGGAAACGTCACATTCGGAACTCCAGTAAAAACCTGTTACACGGTCTCGGTTATCGTTAAGTAAATGCAGTACAATTATCATTGCAGTCGGGTCGTAATACTAAACTTAGAACTTGTACAATTCTGGTTATTTTTAGCTGCTTTCGGAACACTAACGTGATCGTTTCCAATAAAAAACAAAAACATTTATCTATATAACCGTCAATATTTACGATATAATATCATTTGAGGAATTGTCTTCCCAGAGTACTTTACTTAGAAAATATTTTTATTTGTTTTATTTTTACTTGTCCCCGGACAAGTTAGCCAGGAAAATCTACTTGTCCGGCAGGTTCTATGTACGAGTTGGACGAGTCGGGCATGGCAATTCCACACCCCTGTATATAAGGGAAAGTTTTTTCTCTGCTGATAATAACAAAAGGGCGGCAGCCATTTAAAAAGAGTGTCCAGAAATGAGACCCGGATGTACACCTTGTGTATTCTTAACTGGAAAGAGCTAGACACGGGACATAACTCTTCCACTAACTCCGAACTGTCGTATTCAAATTATTTATATATTTACTGTTTATAGCAATGTACTGTCTATTGTAATAATCATAATTGTTATATTTATGTAACTGCCCCCTGTGGGACCATGATTGGAACAAGGATTTATATACTATTTACTATATAAATCCTTGATTGGAATAATAAATATTTGATTTGATTTGATAGTATATGTATCCGTATTTTAGCGGTAAATCCAGACTGTGTTCTATAATTAGTTTTTACACGAAAACAGGAAATTGTTGCTTGCATGATCAAAGAGTGATTGAAAAGTGATCGAACCATGTTAGTTACTAAATTACAAAAACCCAACACTGCATTACACCTTAAAACAATAGTAAATGTATTAAATGAAATAACATAACAAGACATTTGAGAGTGATCTGTTACCCTTTAATGCTAGTTATGATCTTTGGTCTGTACAAAATGCAATACACAACTTCACAGGAACATATTAGTAGTAGTAGTAGTCCCTTTCTAAAAAATATAGTCATATTGATTTTTATAAATTCGATAATAAAATGACGAATGTGGAACAATTATTGCCCTTTGTAACAGTAACATTGTATTGTGTAATATTTCATTATTTGCCCTTGATTACGAGCTGATTCTATTTTTAGACACAAGGTAAATGGTCTATTGGGCTTTGGCATCAGCTGGAGGTTTAATTTTTAGAATGAATGGAATTATTACTTCTTTCATCAGCTGTGAGATCAAACAAGATGTTTTCTTATGTAAATTGTAAATTTTGTATTTTTACTAGAATTGTGAATTGTTCAAGATGTGCAAGAACATTTAGAAGCTGTAACTACACCATGGAGAATAATTTGTCAAAACAAGAAAACACACATTCTAAAGGAAGGGATTCTACACAATCTGATGGCATTGTTTTGGAGAAAAAAGATGGAAATATTTTGATGGATTCTGCTGTTTTATATGTAGACAGAACTGTAACACCCTTTAAAACTGACATAGGCAGAGAGACAGTGCTTCAAAATCAAAAGGAGAATTTTCAGAGAACTTCAGTTCCCTTTTCATCAACATTATTAGAGAGTAGTTTTAATACTTCTCAATGTCAGAAGAGAAAAACTCATCTATCTGGAGATTCCTTTCAGAAATGTGCAAGGACAGAACAAGAAGAAAATTTTGAAGAGGAAAATGTTAATTCAAATGAAAATTTACAAAAAGGCATGTTTTGTATTTAGATACATCTTTGAGTTCAAATTCAAATAATTTATTATAGGATTAAACACTGTTTTTTTAGGAAATTATCTATGTATAAACTCCGGCAACTCACTCACAAACTGAATAAAGTCCAAAGGACTTTATGTAAAGTTTGTGAGTGAGCTGGCGGAGTTTATACATACATAATTTCCTAAAAACACAGTGTTTAATCCTTATAATTCTTATTCTTGGACATCGTGTTTCTTTTCTACGTTAAATACTATTAAAGAAATACCCAAGGAGAGTCTCAAACAATGGACATACAATACACATGAATTGTAAACTGAAAAAAAATCCGCGAAATGTTATTGACGACTTTGGAACACAACCAACATGACGTCATTGGCGTCATGAAGACTTCCAGTTTGAAACGTAAAGATTAGATGTTATTTAGCTTCGTGTACGCTTCAAGTTTGATACAATTTAACTAAAATAAGTGTTCAAGGTAAGCTTTTTAAATATTTTTGTGTATTGTTGTAAATATGACATGTAGAATTTCACATTTTCAAGATGGCAGATCCTTGTTAGTATCATTACTCGGAGATTTTTACGCGTGGAATGACCGGGGAAAAAGTAGTCTGGTAAACGGAAATATTGATTTATAAATTCCTTTTGAATGACGTAGAATAAGTGACGATATCCAATCGGATTACGAGTTATTGATAAATTCTAGTAAGAATAGAATTATTGAATATTAAGTAATATTTATACCAAGGTTTACTGAGTTAAACGGTTAAACAATTGAACGTGAAGTGTGAGTAAGATTGTTTAACTCGGAAAACAGTGGTACATTGTATTAATGATTGTAACATTAAGCCATGCACACATGCATTAGGTGCACGGCTCTCTGAGAGTAATTACATCCCAGTTTTAAAGTGTGGAATATCTCGTATCTGCGTATATTATTTCATAATTCTTAGCTGTTGCTTACATTCTGATATATTAAAACTGTAAAAAAGATCAAAGGAAAATAATGCATTCATGTCACAATGTGGATATATACAATATTAAAAGCAATAATTACAGAGACAAGTCACAACAAGTCTTTGATATGCCAATTAATACCATAGGTTATATACAGTGTAATCAGGGCATGTGTAACAATTTAGGTATATATCATAGTTATAATCTGGAACCTAGATCATGGCCTATATGACAAAATAGGGTATAATTCAGAGTCCATATTACATGTGTAATAAGGGTGTAAATCTAAGGCAGTGCCTCAATTAGGGAATGAACTACATTGTACAAACGAACTGTAAGCCAATAGTACACATCGTTGGTAACCTACAGCTGATCACGCCCCAATTACTCTCCATTCATCACCCGTGGGTCAACTGGCAGGTAACCTACAGCTGATCACGCCCCGATTACTCTCCATTCATCACCCGTGGATCAGCTGGCAGGTAATGTACAGCTGATTACGCCCCGATTACTCTCCATTCATCACCAGTGAGTCAACTGGCAGGTAAACTACAGCTGATCACGCCCCGATTACTCTCCATTCATCACCAATGGGTCAACTGGCAGGTAACCTACAGCTGATCACGCCCTGATTACTCTCCATTCATCACCAGTGGGTCAACTGGCAGGTAACCTACAGCTGATCACGCCCTGATTACTCTCCATTCATCACCCGTGGATCAGCTGGCAGGTAGCGTAGCTGATCACGCCTCGATTACTCTCCATTCATCACCCGTGGGTCAACTGTCAGAGAAATTCTTGTTTCATTGAGAAAAGTCAATTAATAGTAAAATCATTGTTGATACTGTTAATCTACTGATTTGAGATGAAAAATCTACACAGAAAAATGAGGACTTCCATATTTTGCAAGGAATGCCTTTCTTAATTTAGATACATATACATTTAAAAGCTATGATTTGATTAGCTATAAAAACAATTGTTGGATCTTGTCAAAGTGTTGTAAAAATATTACATGACTATGAGGATTTATCTGCCAGTTTACCCACAGGTCATGAGTGGAGAGTATAAATCGAAGAGTGATCAGCTGTGGGTTACCTACATTTTTTGTACATGTACAGTTCCATAATCTTATTAAAATCAAATATCTCGCTCCCCCTTTACTGTCATGGCATAGGAGATCTGATGTAACCCCCATTAAGAGTCAGGTGTGAGTGACCTTATGTCATAAATATATAATGATTTGTTATATTATGACCTTTTTCAGCCAATTGGATTGGTCGTAGCATGCAAAGCATTTTAGTAACACTTGTTATCACCAGTTTTATTGGATGATACATAAGGTAACTTACATGTGGCCCATAATGGAGTTTCCTCAGATCTCCTAAGCTGCAGCATATGATCAAGTGAGACATCTAATATCTGTTATACTAATCTGTTTTATTAATGAGAACACTTGTACTTTTAACCAACACCAATTTTACTAATGAGAACACTTGTACTTTTAACCAACACCAGTTTTATTAATGAGAACACTTGTACTTTTAACCAACACCAGTTTAATTAATGAGAACACTTGTACTTTTAACCAACACCAGTTTTATTAATGAGAACACTTGTACTTTTAACCAATACCTGTCTCAATACTTAAAGGAACACACATCAATTATTTACTTCATGAAAACCCTGTATATTTTGTAGATCATGATAAATATGTAGAAAAAAGACGTTGGGAGCTAACAAACCTCGGATTTAGGCAACAACATAGACCACACCATGGATTTGAGTTTTTTATCATGTCTTATAACATTTTGGCTCAAAACTTGCTGGAAGACAATATTTATCTATACAAAGAATCTGATGAACATACCCTGGACTGGAAGAATAGATCAAAGAAACTATTGTTGGAAATCAAGGAGCTGAAAGCAGAGGTAATGTTGATATTTACTTCACAATTGACAGTAAACAATTCTATCCTCTACAATAAACTACAGTTGTTTGTGTCAAAGTTGAAAGGACCATTTATTATACTTTGAAGTACATGTAGAGCTCTGTATTTTCCATTTATCTGTGATAGATTAAAATAAAGTTACATGTAGTATGGACAAACCAAATATTTACTTACAAGGAACCAACTTGTTTAAGGTTGACATAGCAAGGTTCTACTGTCTGTGTCTGACATCTTAGAACACACGTTCTGTATTTTAAAATTTATAGTAAATTTAAATTCACAAACGAAGATTTTTTTATTTATCACAAAAAAAAGGTAAACAGTCCATCTATGAAGGTTGGTATAGAGGTCCACATAGAAAAACAAAAGTTTGAGTGAGTTATTACGAGTGAATATTTAACCCCAAAACAGCAATAATTCTGCCAACCAATCTTTACTCTTACTCCTAAATGCTGCATGCTCATCGGAGAAACATCAAACACCAATCTTATAGGCTTTGATTTGACCTGACAAGATCTTGAACCTACGATTAACCTCACTCAAGGAGAACACGCTAACCATTACATCACCGATTTTGTTAATAAGAAGTTGATGAAATATAACTAGGCGAAGGATACAGACTGAGGCAGAGGGCTTATGGTCATAAAACTGTTTAGAACGAGTTTTATTCACTACTTGAAAAATTGCCAATCTGCACATTGAATTCAATTAATGCAGTGTTCTGATTGTACTTGAAAGTTTAATGATCATAAGGCCAGATGGACCTCTAGTTTACCTGTACTACTGAGAAATCAATTTTCAATTAAATAATTGAATTTAAACATTATATTTGTCAAAATATAATATTACATAATCTTTTAATATCATAATCACATTTCAGATTCTTTGTTTACAAGAAGTTCATCATAAGCACTATTATGAATTTTTGGAACCAGAGTTGAAACAGCTTGGTAAGATAATCTGATCATTAGAACTATGTTGACTAGAAATCAACGAATAACTTTAAAATCAATTATACATACATGTACCGTATTTTACGGACTATAGGTCGATGGGGACGATAGGTCGAATTGCTGCTTTTCGGC
>MJUT01000404.1:63761-77802 GCA_002080005.1 Gigantidas platifrons
ATAACTTACACCAGACACAGATTCCTCCACATCTAACCCATACACATAACTTACACCAGACACAGATTCCTCCACATCTAACCCATACACAGAACTTACACCAGACACAGATTCCTCCACATCTAACCCATACACATAACTTACACCAGACACAGATTCCTCCACATCTAACCCATACACAGAACTTACACCAGACACAGATTCCTCCACATCTAACCCATACACATAACTTACACCAGACACAGATTCCTCCACATCTAACCCATACACATAACTTACACCAGACACAGATTCCTCCACATCTAACCCATACACAGAACTAACTTTGTGTACTTGTGCTACAAAAACAATGTGTGCTTTTTGCCCCAAAAAAAATCCAGTTATCTTTTTCTCTCTCAGAATACTGGTTGCCATCACCAAGATGAAGATTACTGAGGGTATGTCATATGTTGTACATAATAATATATATAAATTCAGAATATCCTACACCCAAGTTACCTTCATAGAAGGGAAAAACATTTCAGTTTGACATAAAACATTCAATCTCGCCTAAAAAAAGGAAATCAAATTGATTTTAGAGGTTTTGCTTCTGTGTTCATTTTAATTTATACAGGTACAGTAATTAAAGAATTTAGAATTCCATGAGAACATTCATTCTATTGTTGAAGTCATACAAGCTGCCAAAATCATCATTTTCGTTACTTCTAAACTTTGTAGATAATAAAACCTTATGATAAATAATATTCCTAGCAACAATTTGTTTTTGACAAAGATCAAAGCAAATACTGCAGGCAACATGTTATTTGTTGATGCCATTAATGCCTAATTAAATCTCGTCACCACATCCAAAGATTGTCAAACACTGAAAAACATGTGTACGAAGTTTACCTAGTAATCTGATATGGATGAAGATATGAGAACATGCTTGTTTATTTTAGTGAATTTAATTGTTCTGATGATGTTAGTGTATGTATTTAATGTATTTTTTTTTTATCAATTATATAATAAATCGATGCATTTTTTCATCGGCCAGAATTGTGCATGTGCAGTTGAATCTCTGAATGAGTTCAAATCAGAGACCATGTGCATATGATGACCTGCTTGTTTAATTACTGTCGGTGGAGGCTATAGCTCTGATAATGATTTAATTCTCTAATAATCTTAAAATAACGATGAGTTAGACTATCACATTTTTAAAAATAATATTTTTTCATTGATATTAATGGAAAACAACAATAAAAATTTGATTTAAAAAATATGTCAAATTGACGGCTTGTATGCCTTTAACTAAAATACTCAATTCTGTGGAAATTACAAAGAGACAATGTCTGACAGTAATTTATAATTTTATCTATTGATAACATTAATATTATTTCTATAAATGTTTAGAAACATTAACATTTTAAAATCCAGATTTTGTTCACCAATAGAAAATTGTCATTGGTTGTTGTATTAAATGGTGGTGTGTTATTGGTTGCTGTTGGAAATGGTGATTTGTCATTGGTTGCTGTATTAAATAGTGATTTGTCATTGGTTGCTGTATTAAATGGTTGTTTGTTATTGGTTGCTGTATTAAATGGTGATTTGCCATTGGTTGCTGTATTAAATGGTGATTTGTCATTGGTTGCTGTATTAAATGGTTGTTTGCTATTGGTTGCCGTATTAAATGGTGATTTGTCATTGGTTGCTGTATTAAATGGTGATTTGTCATTGGTTGCTGTATTAAATGGTGATTTGTCATTGGTTGCTGTATTAAATGGTAATTTGTCATTGGTTGCTGTATTAAATGGTGATTTGTCATTGGTTGCTGTATTAAATGGTGATTTGTCATTGGTTGCTGTATTAAATGGTTGTTTGTTATTGGTTGCTGTATTAAATGGTGATTTGTCATTGGTTGCTGTTGTAAACAGTGGTGGGTTTTCATGAGTAACTGTTTTAAATGGTGGTAGTTTGTCATAGGTTGCTATTTTAAACAGTGATGGTTACTGTTTCATATGGAAACGGTTTGTCTTTGGTTACTGTTTTGGTGGTCTGTTCTTGCTTACTATTAATTAATTACAGGTAAAAAGAATTAAATGCAAAAATATTTCACTCATCTGTCTTTATTTGTTTTATTTCTAAATTTCAGTCTTCATAGCACTTTGATCAAACAAAAGATACCCCAATGCAATTATTTTGTTCAAATATTGTAATTGCAAGCTAAAACTTAAAATAAAATAAACTATTTAAGTATGTTTTATATGTCATGAATATAACACTTACCTTCAATCTTATCTCCTTTGCCATGTGTTCTAAATCTTTCATCATCTCCTTTTTTGATTGTTTATTAGGAGTTAATGTTAAAGTCTACAAAGTAAACAAAATGTTAAAGTATACAAAGTAAATAAAATGTAAAAGTCTACAATGTAAACAAAATGATAAAGTCTACAATGTAAACAAAATGATAAAGTCTACAATGTAAACAAAATGATAAAGTCTACAATGTAAACAAAATGTAAAAGAAATGTAAAAGTCTACAATGTAAACAAAATGATAAAGTCTACAATGCAAACAAAATGTTAAAGTCTACAATGTAAACAAAATGATAAAGTCTACAATGTAAACAAAATGTTAAAGTCTACAATGTAAACACAATGTCTATTAATTCACAAATCAAATCATGTGTTTATTCATTTGAATCTAAGTGAGCAGACTAAATGTCTATGTTACATCAGTGTGATTGCCTCAGAATTTCATCTATTGCTCTGAAACCACTTGACAGGAATAACTCTTTAACAATACATTCCAGGTTTATTGTCACGTTTATGTTTTCATCCATAACAGAAATGAGGCATATTTAAGAATTTTTTTTATTAAAACAGCTTATTTACAGTGAAACCCGTCTATGTAATTTGAACCTGTGTAAACCAAACACCTGTCTAAACTGAACAAATTCTCCAGTCCCAAAGGGGTTCTGTTTAGACAGGATTTACTGTATCAATATTTAATGCAATATTTATTACTAATAAAAGCAACCTGTATGCAAATTAATATACCTTCCAGTTTATAAATTCATAGCTATGAGGGTCATGAGGGGCAGGCAAGCCAACCTTCATCTTCTTTACTTCATGGAAAACTGAAAATATGTACAGTTGATTAGTTATATTTATACACACTGCTTTGGGGGAACATTATACTGTTTACCAGTATTTACAATGGACATTAATGTTCATCACTTCTGATTTTTTTCCCTAAATATTACAATACATATAAAACCACCATTCAAAAAAAATTTACACAAAGGAAATTTGTTAGATTTTTCACTCACAAAAAAACCCAAATTATTTTGAAGTTTTTCTTCATAATTTAAAAAAAAAACAAAATTGTGATTTAATTTAATTCAATTTCTTTATTAACAATGATAACATACAGCTAAGGGCTACAAGTAGCTCTCCTCAAACTTTTGTGATTTAAGATTTTCAAAAAATGTAATACACAGAAATCTGAATTTGAACATCATAAACTACAAATTATAGTACTTTTAGACTAATAGAATTCAAGACTGTGTTAAATAATGTATTAATTGTTACATTTTGTATAGGTATAGTGTATAATGTGTAAAACCATGACGATGAATATCCTTAGCACAAACGAAAGCTCCAAGCAGTATTATAGTTTTTTCATGGCAATACAAATGGCAGTAAATACTTGGAGAAAATGTTCCTCTATTTCAAGTCTCTGACACACTGTGTTATAATTTTATTATAATGTCAGACACTGAATATAGAGTAAAATTGTCTGAAAGTGTTTGAAAGTTACATTCACAGATTTGCATGAATCACCATTATTTAGTCTTTGGAGGACTAATCATGTAAATATAATTTCCTATAAATCTGTAATAATCAATGAGAAAACACATTAAAATTACAAACAAAAATGTGATGATTTCATTGTAACTTGTAAGATGAAGAACAACAATAAAAGTACTTTAGATTTTTATCTTACCAATATTTTCATTATTAATAGTTCCATCAGTAAATAAATTCCCTTACAAAATACTGACCTGCTTGTATGATATAAAGTTTTTACTTACATTGGTTATAGGACTTCTCATAGTCAAACATTAAATCTGCCAAACTCTGAAAGAAACACAAGAAATTTATCACTTTTATCTGATAAAATACCATAGTCAAAAACTAAATCTGCCAAACTCTGAAAGAAACATAAGAAATTGATCACTTTTACCTCACAATGTTCCATGGTCATTTGTAAATACAAAACAATACTGCTCATGAAAAAAAAAACCTTTTGAAATCTCTTAGAGAGAAATGACATATTATTTCTTGGTTATTATGTATAAATGTAAATGTACAACAAGAAACATGTCATTCTTACTTCAAGGTCATAAATTATTACAAGTCTTTATCTATTGATAAGTACAGAATGTAACTTAAACTAGAACATACAAAACAGATTTGAATCTGTACATGTTCATATCACATGCAAATTGTGTACATTTTTAAGGTTTATTGTAAACACTTATACATAGTATAAAATATACAAGAACTACATTAGACAATTAGTGACTGTGTGTTCATATCATAAAATTATATGACTGTACCTTGAAGATCAAAGGTTTATACATAAGTTCTTCTCTTCGACTCATTCCTATAGTTCCCCATCTACCACTATAATATATACCTAGGACAACATGGCGATGCACATTTCCATTAAATACACTTTTAAAACTGATTGGAAATCTTTCAACTCCCAGCATACCATTGGTCAGAAAACTGTCAGTATTAAGGAATGTAATTCTGAACAATAATAAAATCACTGACAGTAAAACAATAAATAAAATCACCGACAGTTAAACAATAATAAAATCACTGACAGTAAAACAATAATAAAATCACCGACAGTTAAACAATAATAAAATCACTGACAGTTAAACAATAATAAAATCACTGACAGCTAAACAATAAATAAAATCACTGACAGCTAAACAATAAATAAAATCACTGACAGTTAAACAATAAATAAAATCACTGACAGTTAAACAATAAATAAAATCACTGACAGTTAAACAATAAATAAAATCACTGACACTTAAAACATTAAATAAAATCATTTACAGTTAAACAATAAATAAAATCACTGACAGTTAAACAATAAATAAAATCACTGACACTTAAAACATTAAATAAAATCACTGACAGCTAAATAATAATAAAATCACTGATAGTTAAACTTATTGTTTCTAAATCCTGTCATTGGCTGAACTTATAATCATGTACTATTTTATTGTGTTCAATTGTTAATTATGAAGTAATAGCTCTAACAGTCATTATATTATTTTTTTTACGGTTCATAAGTTATTTCCCTTTAGAATATGTGTAAATGTACTGGTAATGAGCCGGGTCATTTAATACAACTTAATACCATATTAGTAATTTCCCCGAAATATCAATATGAGAACATAAAATTTGTGGAAGGCAGTTTGTGGTGGAATGCTTTGCACAGATCTGCACACTGACTGAACTGGCTTTAAAGACCAACTTATGGTAATAATAGACATAGGTGGACAAGTAACCCCACCAGGAGCAGGGATGGGGTTGATTACTTTCAAATGTAATCAATTACATCATGATTACATTGTGTATAAAATGTAATTGATTACATTATGATTACTCATCATTTTAAATGTAATCGATTACATATGATTACTTTTATCAAAGTAATCATGATTACATTAGATACCTTCACTGTATAAAAGAAAATAATTTACTTTGGCATAGGTAATACACATTTGTGGCAGAAAAAGTTTTATGTATGAATTTAAAGTTGTGATAAACATGGATTTTGAACAAATTTGGATTAACAAGTACAGTTACAGTCAAAGTTTCAAATCTTGTTTTCATTGCACTTTATCATCATAAGCATTTGAATGTAGATGTCTCTGTGCTTTCTCTGTAAAAATAAATACAAAAATTTTAAATTTTATGCTTATTTAGATTTTACTGAACAATGACATTTTATTTCATCAATAATTTAAACCTGAGTTTGAATAATGTTATTTTGATTTAAATATCAAATTTTGATTAATTTTAATTAATAGACTTAGAGTGTGTTTAAGTGTTTATACAAGTTAACTATAAACAATAGCATTTAATGACTACCATAATTTATATAGAATAGAATTACAAGTAATTGAACTTAATTTTTAATTAGTAGCCCAAAGCTGTATTTAATCAGCTAAATGCATATCAAATGTTATGTGATTAGATAATGTGAAAAGGGGAAACACCCTTATAACAAATAAACAATTCCTACAAATAATTTTGTTACAATGTAATCAAAATGTAATCACGATTACACCACTTTTTCCCTCAGTAATTGATTACATATGATTATTTGTAATCATAAAATTTTATGATTACTGATTACATGTGATTACTCATAAAAATGTAATCGATTACAGATGATTACAATTACCCCTTCCCTGACCAGGAGTCCTGGAAACATTATTCACCCTCTCAGTATAGACTGTTTTTTTTTGTGGAGAAGTACATGTAGCAAATATTAATTTTACGATTTCTCTGATTGAAATCTACACCTGAGGTTGAGATCAATATCTGGTTGTTGGTACTCCAGGTGAGTACACATGATCATTCCATCATAGTTCATGACATAATGACACAATATACTTCAGTAAGGATACATGCCGAGAATAATGGCCTCTAAACATTTGATTGGCAGTGATTCTTTGATCATTTCTCTGGCACAATCCATTAACCTACAAAGATCAAATATATTGCCATAATTTATTACATGTATATTTATATTGGGCTATTGATGGTGAATATAGAATTTATTTGACGATGCTGAGAAAAAGGGAGAAAGTAAAGCTTGTTTTTATCATTTTGTATATTACAAGATCATATTCACTTACTGTTTCTGCTATAGTCTTTTCCATATATATAGCACAATTCAATGTTGAAAAATGCAGTTGTCAACTATACTTGAAAGTATAACCAGTATCATGAAATTAAGTACACATATACAGTATTGATAGATAGCTTCCTTACCCAGATATTGGTCTATTTTTCCTGATTTCATAAAACTGTGTACCTGTATGGTTATATCTGTTTATCATTAAGGTATAATACAATACAAAGTAATATTTAGTTACATCAAGTTATACAACAATATCAAACTGTTCCCGTTTCTTTTTGACTTGACAACTGCAATGTTCAGTTGTCCACCTTTGGTTCTGACCTGATAACATCAGGCTAAAACAATACTAAATTGTCCCTCTTTCATATTGACTTCATAATTACAATACTAAGTTATTGCCCTTTGGGTTTTACCTGGTACCTACAATACTCAGGTGTCCCTCTTCAGTTTTGATCTGATAGTGGCATATAGATTTACTATCCTAAGAATAATTTAATAATATGTCAATTACAAGTTAAATACTGCTGTCCTGTTTACTACATTTTTATGATTAAGATTTCTCTTTCAGATTGTGTCCAGAAAGGATACTGTAGATTTCTCATGTAATTCTGTACTTTTTCAATTCTCTCTGACACAGGTATCGAAGACGCAAAATTCATTGGTGGTGGTTGTATAGGTACCTAAAGATATAAATATATATAGTGGTAATTAAGAATTCTGTACCAGCTAAGCAGATATTTTTCATTTTTTGTCTTTTAAAATTTCTTTGAAATAAAACAGATTTCTGCCTACAATATTTTGTACCGTACATTTGAAACTAGTTTAAGATAAATACAAGAGTAATTCCACAGTCTACAAACCTGTGTGCCTAAATTGCCTTATTGACGTTGGTTCTGTGCACCTTTTGACGTATTTATAAACAACTTGAGGATTTCAAACATCTTCAAGGTAAGTTTTTCGTTATGTGTGTTTTATATATACAATCATTCTCTTTGAGAATTAACAGAATTACTCGGTAGTTTAAGTGCCGTTCAATTTATTTCGATTGAAATTAAACAGAAAAGTAATTATCGTTATTTAAACTTATAATTTGCTTGGTATCAAAACGAAAACTTAATTTTTGAAAGCTTTATAGTTAAATGTAATGGCTGATATTTGTACTGGTACTTCGGACGATGGTAAATAACATTTTCGCGAAGTTACAATAAATGAAATAACGATTTCTAGGTGAAAACTGCGAAAATAGAATGCTGACAACTGTACCTTTTTTTAAAGTATCACTGTATGCTATACAAACATGAAAAAGACATACAGTGATACTTCAAAAAGGGTACAGTTGTCAACATTCTATTTTCGCCTAGAAATCGTTATTTCATTTAAAGTGTAACTTCGCGAAAATGTTATTTACCATCGTCCGAAGTACCAGTACAAATATTAGCCATTACATTTAACTATAAAGCGTTCAAAAATTAAGTTTTCGTTTTGATACCAAGCAAATTATAAGTTTAAATGGCGATAATTACTTTTCTGTTTAATTTCAATCGAAATAAATTGAACGGCACTTAAACTATTCATTACCGAGTAATTCTGTTAATTAAAATCAAAGAGAATGATTGTATATATAAAGCACACATATCGAAAAACTTACCTTGAAGATGTTTGAAATCCTAAAGTTGTTTATAAATACGTCATAAGGTGCACACAATCAACGTCAATAAGGCAATTTAGGTGCACAGGTTTATAGACTGTGAATTCTTTATAATCAATAATTTACGTTCAGTTAAGAATTACTGATTGCTTGTTGTTTTAAAATGAAATGATCAGTAAATCAGGTTTTCCAGTAAAATCGGACCCAAGTTAAAACGTCCCTAGTCAAATCGACCACATATTTTAAATAGTTTAACAAATTATGTATTAATATTTTAGGTTAAAAGATTACTGTATAATTTTATTTTTAATGATGAACAGGTTCTTTTTTATGGATCAAGAGAATAATTGTGATGAAAGCACCCAAGTTCTGTAACTTCACCTCTGGTTTTTCGCAGGGTTCGTCTTGCTCAATCATTACTTTTCTGTTTAGTGTTTTGTCAACAATTGTTTGTCTTTTAGTCCTTTTTCATTTGGCCATTGTATTGTCTGTCCCTTCGATATATGGCTTCACAATATCCTAGCTATGGGGGAAATGGAGTGGTGCACCTCTGGTTTTTAGCAGGGTTCGTCTTCAAAACAAAAGATCAAAAGTTCTGACAACACCAACTCTTACAATATATCAATGTATTATTATTTTGACACTGCAAATTAAACAACATAATTATGACATACCGAAGGTAATTCACTGCTGTTTCTGATCTTCCGAACCATATCAAAACTATCTGGGTGAATTTTTGCTACATGATCCCACATGCGTTCCCATGTCTTATTGTCAATAGGAAATCCACTCTTGTTAACCCAGAAAAGTACTCCATTTTCTTCCTGTACTTCTTCCTCTCCATTCCTTGACTTTGAACTTTTCACTGTTTTTATTCGTACACATTCATTTTCGTCTTCTTTCTCCTTTGTTCTAATTAATGAACCAAAATGAGACATACCTTCTATTTTTATATGGTTCTTTTAAATCAAAACTGCCAAAAAGAACCAGGTATAAATGTCTCTGCTATAGGATAAAATTGAATACCATGTACGTTTCACATTTTCAACACCGACTCGATCACCGACACTGTTCAACAAGATCCGAATAACAAACTTATTTCTACTCGATTTTCCACTCACTTTTGGCTCTAAAACCATTTGTGTGTTATTAAAATCTCCATATAAACGATTGTTGGTAAGACCCACCTTTTCGATTTTGCATATACCTTTCTGTTTAAGTAAAAATTAATAAAGCATTTCGTTGACCTCCATTTGTTTACATTGTTGTCAAAGATCTGTGTCACACTGGTTCTTTTAAATTAGATTATTACTACGTTTATGCAACAAACGTTTTTGTGATCTGACAAAAGAAATGGTTTGACCATTTTTATATTTTTATGAATTTGAAAGAGAGAGCATAAAGTACCAAAATAAATTAATAAGCATAAGACTTCACAATTAGTTAAATGTTCACAATGGCAAAAATTCCCTGCATATTGAACTAAATCACATGTACATACTTTTTAAATTCTTTATGAAAAGAAACAAGTGATAGTGAATCAACAATTCCACAAATTATCAACAAAATAAACAACCATCTCAATTTTTTTTTTTTTTCATCCAATTTTAATTCGTTTTTTTTTTTTTTTGTAGCAAAATAATTATATTATTGATGTATCATAAAATAAATTTAGGTATTTTATTTCGAAAAACAGACAAAATTTAGAAATTGAACAATTTGAACACAAAAAAGACCATGACACATATGGCATTGTAAATCCATGCTCTGTCTTGGGACAGTCACAAAAATGTCCATTTAACATTATATAATCATTAAGATGTTTGATGGAATACTTTATAACCAAGGTAGATTCTGCAATTCACAAAATGGATGTAATGAATTATATTAATTTTAACTCCCATGAAGAGTTTTATTAGATATTACAAGTTGCATGCATTTCATTTTTTTAAGATTAGTGGGTTATTGATATGGGTCAAAATTTCCTTCAAACATACCTGATTGTGAAATTGTATTGCATTCTTATTTAGCTGACAAAAAGCAAACTTATTTTTCTGATGACAAATCTAATTTTAATAGACCATCCAATAACATTTTTATAGGTTTATACAATTGTTTTGTGAGAGGTCTTTGTCCACATAAATCAGAAAGTCTGTATTATTATGTGGACACAGACCTGTTAAGTTACAAAACAAAGTATACCAGTAAACTTCTAAAAATGGTTGTGACAATTACAGGCATGTGATCTAATGCTCAATTATATACCGGGTACTGTTTGGGTTCATCAATGAAGCAGTTTCTCAGAAAAAGATTTATTCACATTTTTCATTGGGTCCTATGAATAGAATAGAATACATTTTATTGCCTTATCATAGGGCCCACATGAGGCATCATTAACAATACAAACATTCATGATTGATAAATTGATACACACAAAAGAAAAAGGACATAGTTTGGGGTTTTTATATTTCTAAAGATATAAATATAATTATTTAGTGGATCATGTTCTGGTTTGTCCCCCATATCTCACATCCAGTGTGAAACTTTACATNGGAGGGGTTGTGGTTTTTTCCAAAAAAAATATTCTGATTCCCAATGTTGCTGAAAAAAATATTCTGATTTTGGTGGTGGAAAAAAAAAATAATCTGATTCAGAGTTTTTGTCATATAACCCAATGTTATATTCTGGAAAAAATTTCGTGCTTTGCGTGAAAAAAAAAATATATTCCAACTCTCGTGTTGTCCGAAAAAAAACCCATAACCCCCCCTGCAAGTTCAATGGTCGGTCCCTTAACAAGCAGTAAACCTGCTAAAAACACCAAGGGACAGTGCTTCTGACGTTCTGACACACCCCGTCTATTAATTGCATTTTCTCACCATTATATAGTAAATAATGATATACTAGTATAATATTAAATACTTATTATATATATAATAAAAAATGTTAAACTATGTCCTGATATGGTGACCATCTTGGGTTTGTGAACAACACAGAAGGTCATTGTGGTGCAATGGTTTGTAAGTTAGACATACATCTTCCTATGCTGTCAGTGCCTTTAATTACTACTATAAAGTTGAAGTTGCAAGTTCAATTCAAATCTGTTATGTGGCATACTTGATACAACTTTATGTGATAAAGTTTGTCAATGACTTGCAGCAGGTTTGTGGGTTTCGCATGGTATTCTGGTTTCATCAATCAATAAAACTGACAGCCACAATAAAATTGAAAGTAGAGTTAAACAGTCATATATAAGCTAATGCTAAGCTTACCGATCAATACAAAAAAGTAATATTTATATGGGACAATCCAAGGAACATTCCAATAAAGTTTCTGTTGAAATTCTTTGGTAGTTTCAGATATGGAGATTTTAAAAATGTTTTTACCAAATGTTAACCTTTATTGTGCAGTGATGGTTATCTTTGATTTTCAACTGCATAAAATATGTTTACTGTGAAGGAACATCCAATGATTATCTATGTACAGTTTGGGTTCATTCTTGTTTGTAGTTTTTGAGAATTTGTTTTCATATTCATTTTCCCCTTGTGTCCTATGTTAGAGTATGTATGATCATCGTAGCCATATTGTATTTCCAATTAAAGCAAAATAATGACATAAAATTGGTAGACAAATCAAGGTACATCCTGCATTGGTATTTTTAAGAGTAAAAGATGTGAATATAAGTAGAGGCTCGCCTGGTTATTCATGTGTAAACAATAAACTGGTCCAAGTAAAATAAGTCTGGTTAGATCAAGATTTCTAGTAAAATAAATGTATACAAAAGGTTACAAATCTTCCTAATCAAAAGGTCCTTGGAATAGTTTCCTAGTTGAAATACTTCATGTGATATTTCTTCCTGGTAAATATGGTGCATGAACTTATTTTATTCTCTCTGGACCAATTTCACATAAGGACTTATTCTACTGTTACACATGTACTGTTTAGGTTCAAGTTTGTAGTTTCTAAGACAAGAATTGCCAATCAATGTAAAGTGTTTCAGCAGAACAAGATTAACCGGTAAGCTTTGTAGAGGACTAGTCATTTGGACCTGCAGTTTTAGAGGAGATTTTTAAAGTTACAGCCAACAAGAAACAAAAATTTTCCACGGCAGCAATATTTTCTTTCTGATCAATGATAACAAAATAAGGGATCTTTGTAGAGAACTTCATATACTAGTACATCATTTGTATTACTCTATTTTTTTCAACTGGTTGGGCGTGGCTTAACACGGGTTGACTGATTACAGGAAAGTCCATGTATTTAGGAGGGTCAGGTTACCTGATCAATTTCATTTATACAGCTATATTCAATTGTGCATTCTATTCCTTTTGTATGAATTGATTTCGGTGACACTGCTGACTACAGTTCAATAATGTCAATAACGGGAACTGCCCTGTACATACACAAAATAAAATCGAATGCTCTCATGTAAATTTAAAGGTCAACTCCGCCCGACCAGTTAAATAAAATAGATTAATACTAAGATGAAAAATCATTTGGACATCTACTTTCTAAGATATATTTTGGCCAATCAGAAACAGAAATTGCCAATGGCTGCCATGTATTATTTGTAGGATCAAGTTTAAAGGGGAAGCGTGGGTATAAATAGCTGTGGGCGGAGCAAACATTCAGTTTCTTCATTATTTTGGCGACACTCATCTCGAGGAGGAAAAATCAATGATACACAGTTTCAAAGTTACTTTTGGTGCAAAATATTTGACAGGCATGGTCACTAGTGTTTCTCCCTACCAAACTTTTAGTCTTATTATAAATAATATTCTTCATCAGCCTAAAACCTACAACTAGAGGCTCCCAGGAGCCTGTATAGCTCACCTGGGTATAATAACAACATCAATCAATAAAACTTGGAAACTCCGGTCAAAAAATAACAAATGTAGCCCTCGTCATTGCAGACCCCCCCTCTTCAAAAAAATTTGGGCAGGGGTTCCCCCCTTTAATGTAAGTTATCAATATTGCTGTAAAAAAAAACATAAATGTCAATGCTTCTCAAAATTTGGCTTTTGCTACTTCACATTTTGTAATATAGTTGCTTCCCTTTGATTATTAAAGTAACCAAAAGCAGTGAAAGTCAATAAAAAATGCATTTCAAGAGGAATAACTCTTCACACAGTTGTCAGACATTTTCAACTGTGAACTTTTTTTGTAGATCTTGACATGCTGAACATTTTTGCAATTTAATCTTAACATCTATCTCTTATAGTTTTTGAAATAAAAAACGAAAAGTATTAAAATTGTGAAAATTTGATGAAAAAACGGGCAATAACTCCAAAATGGGTGCTGGGATTTACTTCAAAATTGCAGGGTATATAGATCTTGACATGCTGAACATTTTTGCAGTTAAAACTTAACATCTATCTCTTATAGTTTTTAAAATATAAGACGAAAAGTATTAAAATGTTAAAAATTTGATGAAAAAAGGGCAATAACTCCAAGATGGGT
>MJUT01000404.1:77950-88971 GCA_002080005.1 Gigantidas platifrons
AATAACTCCAAGATGGGTCATCAGATTTACTTCAAAATTGCAGGGTAGGTAGATCTTGGTGTGCTGATCATTTTTACCCCGTCAAATTTTTGATATTATTAACGGTTTTTGAGTTATTACCCAAAAACCTGCAATTTTACCATATGTTCTATTTTTAGTAACAGCGGCCATGTTGGTTGGTGCACGGCATCACCGGACACAATTTTGAAACTAGACACCCTAGTGATGATTCAAACCAAGTTTGGTTTCAATTGGTCTAGTAGATTCAGAGGAGAAGATTTTTGAAAAAGTTTACGACGGACGCCAAGTGATGGCAATAGCTCACATGACCCTTCGGGTCAGGTGAGCTAAAAATCACTTCAAATTTCTGAGGTATGTGACCTTGGTCACGTTGGTCATGTGACATACAGTTTCATAAATATGCTGTTCATATCAACAGGGATTTTTACTGATAAGCTCTGCCCACAAATTTTGGCGGTAGGCACTACCACAAATTCCCCTTTAAATGAGAAATCTTTGGAGAAGACCTGACTTGCACCAAGTTTCAAATCCTTTGGACTTGTACTTTCAGATGACAAGACTTCTAAAGCATCAGTCAATCTAAAACAAGAATTGCCATTTGCAGATGATAAGACAAAATGAGGAATCTCTGGAAAGGACCTCATAAACATTATTTAAGATTTAGACTTGTAGTTACAGAGGATAGGATTTTTTTTTGTATTTGACCAATCAGAAACTTAAATTTGCCTTGTGTGGCCACGTTGTTTGACTAATCAGATCAAAATGAGTTTTTTGTAGAAGAACTTCCATGCATCATTCATGCTAAGTTTGGTTCCAACTGGGCCAGTAGTTTCAGAGAAGATTTTGGAATCAAGAATCAGCTATGGCAGTCATAGCTATAGCTTTCATCCAATCAGAACAAAATCAGGTAATACTGTACTTCTGTTCTTTCATGCATCATTTCTGCAAAGTTTGGTTATAATTAATCAAGTGGTTTCAGATGATATGAAATTGTGAAATGTTAATGACGAACAACAGCCGTTGGCCAATAAATGATGACAATACCTCGCCTGGCCTTTCACAAAGTGATCTAAAAAGCAAGCAGACACAATTTCTGCAAAGCTTACAGGAAAGTGGTTTTAGATATTTTCCCCCCTATTTCATCAAATTAGAAAGTATTGTATCCCATTGACAATAATATTAGATCAGAAACCACATGAGGATGGCATCCACATACAATTTATTGAAATGGTCGCCATGTTGTTTCATAGAAAATTGTTTCCATATTTCAGTCAAATCTTTTAAATATACCGGTAAGATGTTTGTAAGATCTGTGCAAATTTTAATGTCAAAGAAAGATAAATATGCCAAAAAGAGACTGATTATGTCTATACCATCTGAAATAGAGTGAAAGAGAGAGTATCATATTAGTACAATTGAGGTTTTTTTTTAGACAAAATACAATATTCTTCTAATGGATTTTTATGAAATAGAGTACAGTAATATCCCTATCATGTTTTAAGAGAAAATTTTGATGATGGATATCTTTGTATTTCTATTAGAAAAAATATACAATTTAGAGACACGACCTTTCAAAACCATTAACTCGCAAGACTACTGTAGACTATAGACAATTATATACTCTAGCTTAAAAGAGTGTCACCACCAATGAATGATTGTGTAAGATTGGTTCCAATTTGCTAATGGATTTCAGAATAAAAGATTGTGAAATGTTATGTCAGATAGGCATGAAATCTACTACCAGAAAGACTTATATGAGACATTATTTATTTCCGTGTACTAGTTGGTAAAACTGTGAATGTTTTTGCTGCAGTAAAATATTTGGTTGATCAAATTCTGCTACAGTTCCTTCACTCATAACTAACACTCGATCACTGTTCAATATAGTGTTAATTCTATGTGCTATAGTTAACACCGTACTGCTATGGAATTCTTCTTTTATTGTCTCTTGTAGTAAATTGTCTGTTTCTACATCAATACTAGCAGTAGCTTCGTCAATGCATAAAACCTGCAAATAGAGGACAATAATTGTATAAATTTACTAAACTTTCAATTGAAGAAAAACTGAATTCCATATCAATACTTGCATCATATAGCAGCATAATAAACAAAGAATACATGTCATTAACAGAAAATAATAACATAATTTGTCAATACAGTTGAACATTTATTATCTTTAACTCGGATAAGTACTTGGAAAAATAGATTTAAAAGTGAATAGTTAACGGACAGAGGAGAAGATGACGAAGACAACGACAGATGCAAAGTGATGACCATACCTCAATTGAACCTTTGATCCAGGTGAGCTAACAAGATACATTTACATTTCTGCACACTAACTACTACTTGTACTTACTCTAGCTTTAGTTAACAATGCCCTGGCTAAACAGACCAGCTGTCTCTGTCCAACTGAAAAATGTCTGCCTCGTTCCCCAACATTTGCCTCCATTCCACCAAGCCTGTCTACAGCAGCCTTTAAATGACATCTCTCTAATACATTGTGTAGATCTGTATCATTGTGGGATGATGTTGGATCAAGATTTTCTCTCATAGTTCCACTGAATAGAAATGGATCCTGGGGGATAATTGCTAATCTGGACCTGAAATTAAAAGTTTATAGGAGAGATATTAGTAAACTGTACCTACAATAACCAGAGGCTCTCAAGATCCTGTATCGTTCACTTGGTTATAAAAAGAACCAATTGGTCCTATGTAAAAACTATGTCATGCAGTGGTAGTCATCTTGGAATTTCGATCAACATAAAAAACACAAAGTTTGTAAAGGACCTTCCAATGATTGATGCACAGTTTAGGTAATGGTTCAATCAGTGCAATAGCTTCAGAGAAGAACATATTTCTGTATTTTCTCCATATAGTCCTGTGTTAATACTATGACATGTGGTGGCAGCCATCTCGAATTTCCGATCGGCATAAAAAACCCAAACTTTATAGAGGACCTTCAAATGATCCTTCCTGGGCAGTTTGGTTACAATTTTCCATGTGGTTTAAGAGAAAAAGCGTTTTGAAACATTTTTCCCCAAAGGGTCCAAAGTTAAACTAAGTCCTGCCGTAGCCGCCATTTTGAATTTCATATCGGAACAAAAAATGTACAATTTGTAGAGGACCATCCAATGAACGTTCATGTACAGTTTGGCTTTAATCATATTTGTAGTTTCTGAGAAGAAGGCATTTGAACATTTTCCCATAGGGTCCAATGTTAATCTATGTCCTGCGATGGCGGCCATCTTGGATTTCCCATCGACATAAAAAACATAAACTTGGTAGAGGACCTTCCAATGATCATTTCTGGGCAGTTTGGTTTCAATTGTCTAAGTGGTTTCAGAGAAGAATCGTTTTGAAACATTTTTCCCATAGGGTCCAATGTTAACTTAAGTCCTGTCGTAGCCGCCATTTCGAATTTCATATTGGAACAAAAAACCTACAGTTTGTAGAGCACCATTCAATGAACATTCATGTACAGTTTGGCTTTAATCATATTTATAGTTTCTGAGAAGACGGCATTTGAACATTTTCACATAGGGTCCAATGTTAATCTATGTCCTGCGATGGCGGCCATCTTGGATTTCCCATCGACATAAAAAACATAAACTTGGTAGAGGACCTTGCAATGATCATTCCTGGGCAGTTTGGTTTCAATTGTCTAAGTGGTTTCAGATAAGAAGCGTTTTGAAACATTTTTTCCATAGGGTCCAATGTTAAATTAAGTCCTGCCGTAGCCGCCATTTTGAATTTCATAGTGGAACAAAAAACCTAAGGTTTGTAGAGGACCATCCAATGAACATTCATGTACAGTTTGGCATTAATCATATTTGTAGTTTATGAGAAGGTATTTGAACATTTTCCCATAGGGTCCAATGTTAATCTATGTCCTGTGGTGGTGGCCATCTTGGATTTCCGATCGGCATAAAATACATAAAATTAGTAGAGGACCTTCCAATGATCATTTCTGGGCAGTCTGGTTTCAACTGTCTAAGTGGTTTCAGAGAAGCGTTTTGAAACATTTTTCCCATAGGGTCCAATGTTAAACTAAGTCCTGCCGTAGCCACCATTTTGAATTTCATAGCGGAACAAAAAACCTAAATTTGTAGAGGACTATCCAATGAACATTCATGTACAGTTTGGCTTTAATCATATTTGTAGTTTCTGAGAAGAAGGCATTTGAACATTTTCCCATAGGGTCCAATGTTAATCTATGTTCTAGGTGGATTTCCAATCGGCATAAAAAACAGAAACTTGGTAAAGGACATTCCAATGATCATTCGTTTACAGTTTGGGTTCAGTCAGGTCATTAGTTTCAGAGAAGAAGATCTTTGAAATTTCAGCCAATCAGAGCATATTATTGGCCCTGGCAGCCATGTTGAATATCCGACTGGAACAAAAATCAGAAACTTTGTAGAGGACCATCCAAGGAACATTCCTGCTAAGTTTGGTTCCAATTGGCCAAGTGGTTTCAGAGAAGAAGCTTTAAATGTGAAAAGTTTACAGACGACAGACAACGGACGCCAAGTGATGACAATAGTTCACCTGGACCTTTGGTCCAGGTGAACTAATAAATAATCTATGTAATTAGACATTAGATTGTATCTGACATAAAAAACCTCAAATATCAAAAGGCACATGCTCGAATAAATTTAGTTTTTTTCAAGAGTTCTGGCATATTTCAACAGATTTTGGGGCCAAAAAGGGTGCAGGTAATACACAAATGTGTATTATATATGGCTGATTATGGTAGATATAATTACACTTTAATATTCTTTGTAACATGTTTATATAATTAACTGCCCCAGCTAACTTGTGACTCGTTGATTTCACAGTGTAATCTGTGCCTTCAATGGTGATCTAGTCAAGCTTAAATTACCAACATTACAATGTATAATTTTTAAAAACAAGTTAGAAAATTTCAGTTGGAATTTGACTATAATACTAACCTGATATCTTTAAGATCTATATGTTGTAGATTTGTGTTATCCATTGATATATTTCCACTATGTATTTCTACTATCCTAAATAAGACTAAGAATAGACTGGATTTTCCAGAACCAGTTCTTCCTACTATTCCTATCTTCTCTCCAGGAAGAGTTTGGAAAGATACATCTTTTAAGGCTTCTGGTAACCCTACACGGTACCTCATGTACACATTTTTGAAACAGACTATGCCTGCTGTAGGCCAAACTGGTGAAACCTACAATATAATGCAAACTTGTTTTCTTAAATGTTGAACCAGCCTTCAATGTGAGATTTCATAATGAACTGAAATATTGACATTAAGAACAGTAAAGGATATCAAACTCTTATTCAAAAGTTTTAAACTTGCAAGGCCAGATGTTTGACATTCAACTTTATAATTGACATTTGAAAATTAAATTTGAAAGAATGACAAAGTTCAGTTATCAGTATACAATTGTGTATAATAAATGAAAAGGGGGAAGGACCTTCACAAGTGGATAAACCCACTATCCTACTGTTATATAAGTACTACTAACCCTAACCCTAACCGTAACAAGTGAATAAACCCACTGTCCTACCGTTATATAAGTACTACTAAAGTTGTTCTTTTCCTGTGGTGAAATGAACTGGATACAACATTATATGACTTGTGTAATATCTTCTCATGGTAATCTGTTTTCTTTTATCAATAAAACTGACTGTCACAATACATAACTGGAAAATTGTTGAGAGTGACATTCAACACCACTAGCCTCATCAATGAATCGGGTTTGCCAGTATTCAATTCAACAGTAAATATTCAGCTAGATGTAATATTAACTTACAATTAAAGAACCTTCAGCATATTCTTCAGGTATGTTGTCTATGTAATGTTGTGTTCTCTCTACACTAACCATTTGTTTTTCTGTCTCTGTGAAGAAATTCACACCTCCACACAGGAGATTTGTGACAGATAATGAGTATGAAATTGCTAGACCAACCAATCCTGTCAAAAATAACATTACTTAAAAACTTGATTTGTCAATTAAACTAGAGGCTCAGTCGGCTGAGCCACTGAGCCTGTGTCGCTCACCTTTCATTCTATTTTGAGCAAACTTTATAGAAGACCTACCATCGATGCTTCCTACAAAGTTTCAGTTCATTTGGCAAGTGGTTTCAGAGAAGAAGATTTTTTTTAGAAATCGACCAATCAGAAACAAGAATTGCCTTTATTTATATCTACATGGTTGTAAAATCTGGTATATCCAAGTAAATAAGGGCAATGCAAAGCGTGCCATATCCCCTCACCTAACAATTTGACCTTTGACCTATGACCTTGAAAATCAATAGGGTTCCAGACTCGCCTAAGGACTAAGTATGTACCAAGTTTGGTCAAAATCTATTGAAGGATGTTGATTCTAGTGTTCACAAGGATGGTATGTGGTAAAACATTGGACCCGGTGACCTTGACCTTTGACATATGACCTTAAAAATCAATAGGGTTCCAGATTCACCTAAGGACTAAGTATGTACCAAGTTTGGTCAAAATCCATTGAAGGATGTTGATTCTAAAGTGTTCACAAAGATGTTACAGGGTCAAAATTAGACCCTGTGACCTTGACTTTTGATCTATGACCTTGAAAATCAATATGGTTCCAGACTCACCTAAGGACTAAGTATGTACCAAGTTTGGTCAAAATCCATTGAAGGATGTTGATTCTAGAGTGTTCACAAGGATGTTACGGAAGGACGGACGGTAGGACTGACAGTAGCGTTACTATATCCCTTCGCAACTTCATTGGCGAGGGGATAATAAAACTTGTGGTAAAAAATGAATAATTGAAGGTCACTTTTATTTTAATTACATTTGTACTGGTATACTACTTAAGTTGCTGATTCCTCATGTAGTGAGGTGAACTTGACGATACACATTCATGTGATAAAGTTGATCAATGACTTATAGTAGGTCAGTGGTTTTCTCCAGGTACTCCTGTTTCCTTTACTAATAAAACTGACCATCACGATATAAATGAAACGGAGTTAAAAGTTTTGTTAAACAGCAATAACAAAATAACAAAACACAACCTAAAATAATACAAATATTAAACTTGTCGTAATTAATATGAGGAGAAAAATAATGTTCTTCATAACAAATATCAAAATACAGCCACTTAATCGACGATAACAATTTTGCTGTTTTTAAACAACAACATCAAATACAAGTCCTTCTAGGTATGAAGCTTACTTAACTAAACAACTTTGATGCAATGTTACCCTATTTTGATTTCAACTTGTATTATTCTGGATTTAAACCTCAATATTCAATTCAAGAATTTTACATAATCTGACCTGGGCTGACAGTTTCTAGATGATGTTGTACAACAGCTATGAAGGCTATTCCACCAACCATCACTACTCCCACCATTTGTAAATGGAAGTTTAACCAGCTAGAAGCAGCTTGTCCAGCAAACTGAGCTCTCTGGTTAATATCAAGCTTCTCTAAATTTTCTTGTTTAAATCTAGAAATATAAACATTCTGCTCTACTAAATAAAATAGTAATTTTTTATCAATATTTTAGTTTATGAATGAGACTTCTTTGAATAAAAATAAAATGGCACATTTCAACAATTTCTGAGTCTATGATTGACAGAAATAACAAAAGCCTAATATAAAACTTGTACTCAAATATATTATGACAGTAAGGCCAGGTGAGCTATTCAAATGTACCCCACTCTACGACTGACATTTCTAAATTATATAAAAATGAATATACCATCTTTGATTTAAACATATTTTATTGATAAATTAAATAAATTTTCTGTTCATAATACAATAAAACATAGGATTCAGAAACAAGCGAAATGCTTATTATAATAATCCGTTTCCTCATTATACCATATTTGACCTGTTTTCAAGTGTATAAATGACAAAAACAACAAATATTTCTAAAAATGTTTGGCCTAAGAAATAAAATACTTTATATCTAATTGGTTCTTAATCTTTATATTCTATTTAAAAGTTTTAATTTCTTCTGTTTGAGATTTGCCATTTTATATAAAAAAAAACAATCCTGAATTGCATAACTACCTGTATTTTAAGTTAGTCTCTGGCCTAAATTAAACACATATAAGACATTCAACAACATAATGTACCTAAATATACCTTTCTGTTTCCCTGTAAGCTCTGATTGTAATCAGTCCTGTTATTGTTTCTGAGAAGTGGGCATATATAGGAGATAAAGTTACACTGGCTATCCTCTTCAACTCACGTGATGTATGTCTGTAATATTGCTGAAAAATACACAGAGGTATTGTTTGTTTTATTCCATTTTCAGTAATATCATTCTTAGCTAAGTTATGGTGACGAAATGAAGATGTGGAGGAAACTGAAGTTCAAGAGTAAGCTATATAGTGTCTGTACCTACAAGTACCTAACATGATTTACTATTGGAATAGAAGTCAGACCAACCTATAGGTGGGATAGGCATGAACCTGTACTTGTTGGTGATATCAAAGTGGTTACTGTATCTCTTTAAGCGACTGTAATGTAAAATTCTAAAAAAAGTCACCTCTCAAAAATTATACGTATTCATTTCACTAAAATAGTTATTCACTATCTGATAACAAAACAGGTCATGTGATTTTCTAGATGTTTTTGTCTATAACTGAAATTACACTTTATACAACAAAACAAATCACCTCACTTTAAAACAAAAATGTACATACCTGAATTTTTAAATAAAGAAGTCCTAATGGAATCAACAAGACAGCAAACCATGGCAACCCATAGCACTGGATGATAATAGTACCCACAATGCCATAGATATTAGCAAGAAAAATGTTAAGTATGAAAGGTAATGAATCGTCAATACAATAGAGATCTGATGAAAATCTGTTGATAATTCTTCCAATGGGAGTCGTCTCAAAGAATGATATTGGTGCCTGAAAAAGACAAATGTAACCGTAAATGTCTAGCTAAATGAGGAAATATTGAATCCCAATGGCTTAATAATACAAAAAAGTTATGGTTAAATATCAAATAATGACGTTAGTTTTAGACAGGTTTCAATGGATATTTGTTGATGTATGTTTTGTATTTATTAATTAATTAGTTTGCTGTATACTCTTCCTTCATTTTATTTACCTTCAGGATAGATGTCAGTATCTGTGTGTGTAGAACTTGTGCTGCACATATTCCTCCATAAGCAAAGAAGAAAGCCCTCATTAATGTAAACAATGAGTTACCAGCAGCAAGACATCCATACACCGTCAGATAAAACTTCAAGTTATCTTCAGCTTCAGTTATATTACCCCATGGATCACTACCATTTGATTGACTGAAATTAAAATAAAAACATTATTGCAGTGTATAAGACTACTTCATGAAGCATTTTACACAATTTAATTATTTCTGATATTTTATGTAAGACAATACCACATATTTTAGACCAATTGTTACCATATCCCTTTAATATGTAGTAAGCATGTTTTTCATATTCGTTATCATTGTAGCTACGATCAATAAAAACATTCACAAGAAGTTGTAAAATAAATCAGACAATAGGAACTCAAGATTCTGTATAAACAAACATCGATGACAGCCATCTTGGAAATCAAGTTTGATATGTAAACATCTCTAAGAGATAATCCAATGACTATGAATGTTAGTTTTGGTTCAATGATAGCAGTTGTTTTCATAGTACATTGTTACATACCCAATACATGTAGTCTAATAGGATTGTATGTTATAAATGTTCTATATGTCTCTGTGGTGGCCATCTTGGATTAAAAATTGACATGAAAACCCCAACTATTGAACAGGACCATCAAATCAACAATCAAGTATAATTTAGGTTCAAACATTTTAATACTGAACCATCCAATGAACATTATGTATAGCTTGAGTTGATAACAATTCAGTTTCTGAAAAGACTTTCAAAACATTTTAATCATCTAATGACATGACCTTAGAATTCCAATCAGCATTTAAGAAAAAAATAAAAGAAAACAAAAATGGTAAAGCGCCACTGAATGAATATTCATACAATTTAAGAGTTCACTCTCCTATGTGGTGTCTGACTTTAATTTTAATTCTAGCCAATCAGAATACATATTTGGTCCTGATGGCCATATTGAATTTCCAATCAGATTTGAACTTATAAATTTTGCATATGATTATGATCATTAGAGGATATAAAATAATTCACATGACCATTGGGTTGGGACAGTTAAAGACTTATCTTACACAAGTGTAAAGAAGAATTGCTGGACTGAGCTGTCTGTACTGTGTGAATGTGTAACCCAATATGATAACCACCAGTCATTTATGTTTCTTGAGGCTGAAATAAAAACAAAGAAAAGTAATTATTTTAATTATGTGTCACATATGATAAAAGAAAGATGATGTTATATTCCATTATTCTCCCCAATATTTAGGATTAGGTTTATAGGTGTATATCATCACTTTCAGATAGAGACTCCCAGACTGAATGGGTGAGGAAAGGTACGACAGTTATAATGAACTAACTAGGGACCACCCCTTAAAACTACCCCTGGAGTTGTTATTAGGGCATAAACTCATGTCAGTAGTTGTTAGGCTTATAGACTAACCACTACTCCACTTAGGTCCCATCGATATTTAATAATCAATAATTTTAGGAATAAAACTTTATAGGATCGTAAAAAATTGCAATATTTTAACTAGAGGCTCACATGAGCTCACCTGACATAACTAAGTCCTCTTAAGAATGTCTGCATGCCGAATACATCTAAGTTACTATTCAAATCCCATAGGGTTCTATGTTAAAACTATGTCTGCTCATGGCAGCCATCTTGGATGGAGGTAGTAGTCACCGGACACAATTTTAAAAGTATACTACCCAAGGACCATCCATGCCATATTTGCTTTAAATTGGCTGAATGGTTTCAGAGGGAAGACTTTTAAACAATTTTCCCATAAGGTCCTATGTTAAAATTATGTCCGCTGACTGCGGCAATCTTGGATGGAGGTCGGACTCACAGGACATAATTTTGAAAGTTGACCACCTAAGGAC
>MJUT01000404.1:92928-111386 GCA_002080005.1 Gigantidas platifrons
AACAGACCAAAAACAAGAAGTCACTAAACGTTTTCTGGAAAACTTAACTATGTCAACAGACCAAAAACAAGAAGTCACTAAACGTTGTCTGGAAAACTTAAGTATGTAAACAGACTAAAAACAAGAAGTCACTAAACGTTGTCTGAAAAACTTAAGTATGTAAACAGACCAAAAACAAGAAGTCACGAAACGTTTTCTGGAAAACTTAACTATGTCAACAGACCAAAAACAAGAAGTCACTAAACATTGTCTGAAAAACTTAAGTATGTAAACAGACCAAAAACAAGAAGTCACTAAACGTTGTCTGAAAAACTTAAGTGTGTAAACAGACCAAAAACAAGAAGTCACTAAATGTTGTCTGAAAAACTTAAGCATGTAAACAGACTAAAAACAAGAAGTCACTAAACGTTTTCTGGAAAACTTAACTATGTAAACAGACAAAAACAAAAACAATAAGTCACTAAACTGGAAAACTTAAGTATGTAAACAGACCAAAAACAAGAAGTCACTAAACTGAAAAACTTAAGTATGTAAACAGACCAAAAACAAGAAGTCACTAAACGTTTTCTGAAAAACTTAAGTATGTAAACAGACTAAAAACAATAAGTCACTAAACGTTGTCTGAAAAACTTAAGTATGTAAACAGACTAAAAACAAGAAGTCACTAAACATTGTCTGGAAAACCTAACCACATGATATCAAATTACATTGAGATGTCACAGCACAGTAAAAAGTTATATAGACAGTCAATAAAATAGAATGATGGCAAGATAAATAGCTATATTCAGTCATAATCTATAAGTATGTAATACCTTGCATGAGAAAAAGTGCCAGTAGAACTAATGGAGCAAGGCAAGTACCAACAGCAAACCAGTAGGACTTATACACAAGTAATTTGACAACCCCCTTTTCTTGTTCTTCTTCTTGAACCAGACCAGACTCCTGTTCCTCTGTATCATCTACCTCTTTGTCTGAGGTTGGTACTGATTCTGGGTTATCTTCAATCTCTATAATTCCAAGTACCTCTGATGGAGTTCCTAAAATTCAATCAATAATTCATATGTACTCCCAAACTTTCATAATCTATTTAAAAATAAATGTTTGCTCAATGTTTTTTTAATCTGAAAATTAACTGACATTTAAGTACATATATATGTGGGTGAATATAGATGTTGATTGCTAGGCATATCTTTTGGTGCCAAAATATAAACTTACCTGTTTTGGTGATAAAACTGGCATTTGACCATCAATGCAACATGATAAAAATGTCAACCGAATATGGTTATACTTGATATTGTAAATTACCAGCCTGCTCGACAGAATATGAAGTTTGGTGACTTGTTCGCTGCACTCAATCACCACAAAACTTCTTTGAAGTAAATAATAACCTACCGATTTTAGCTATACAGCCATCTTTTATCTCCATGACAACATCAGCATTACTGAGGTATTTTGTATGGTGAGTACAAAGGATTCTGGTCTTATTCTTTAACAATCCCATAATACACTTGGTGTACAGATGTTTAGCGACATGTGTATCTACTGCAGATAATGGGTCATCAAGAAGATATACTGATTTATCCTGAAAATTATATCACAATCAAGTAAAAGCTGTTAGTTTTACAAAGTGAAGTCAAAATGAGGGTCTTCTGTGGTTACAAAGTGGTAGTTTACAGAGTTGATGGTCACAATGAGGGTCTTCTGTGGTTACAAAGTGGTAGTTTACAGAGTTGATGGTCACAATGAGGATCTTGTGTGGTTTGATATATCCTAACTACCTATGTAATCAATGTCTATCACCATAACGTCATGATATAGGTGAAATACTGCTAAAGTTGTCTATCACCATAACAACATGATATAGGTGAAATACTGCTAAAGTTGTCTATCACTATAACATCATGATATAGGTGAAATACTGCTAAAGTTGTCTATCACCATAACAACATGATATAGGTGAAATACTGCTAAAGTTGTCTATCACCATAACATCATGATATAGGTGAAATACTGCGAAAGTTGTCTATCACCATAACAACATGATATAGGTGAAATACTGCTAAAGTTGTCTATCACCATAACAACATGATATAGGTGAAATACTGCTAAAGTTGTCTATCACCATAACAACATGATATAGGTGAAATACTGCTAAAGTTGATGTTAAACACCAATCAGATTATCAGTGACTCAAGGAAAGTCTTTGGTTCTCTCAATATTAAAACTGATTGTCACATGATAACTAAAACATTGCTGAAAGTGGTGTTAATCAACCATAATCCAAAACAAAAGTATTTTCAACAAAACAGTTACAGCTACCTTTAAATTTCAAAAGGTTACATGGTGCCATACACCTTCAATGTCAAGGTCATAGATTAACCTATACTTTCAATGCCTAGTTCATAGAATGAAAATTTCAAAACGTAGATTCTGTAATAAATTCCTTTTCTCCATTGAATGAAAAATCCTTAAAAGGATCCTTAATATTATTTAGTGATTCCGAACTTTTCTTGAATCATACAAAAGATTTAACTAATAACAATGTTGAAGTTGAAACGACACCATTTTCTCCTATTTCTAAATGTACATAGCCATATCAATCTACATGCATAACCAATTATATTAGGTACCTGATATAAAGCTCTAGCCAATGACAGTCTTGCTTTCTGCCCACCACTCAGAGTAACACCATTTTCTCCTACCTCAGTTTTGTCTCCAGCAGGTAACACCTTAAATTAAAAAGACAAGTGAGATTTGAATCTAATAGATCATGAACATTGCCACCATAGAAACTGAAATGTGAAAATCTCTTTTGATCTGACATGTGATTTCTTTGTATTTTAATAGTAATTGTGAATGTTTGTTATGATAAATTTCTTTTAATGCAAACAACAAGTGATTGTTTAATGCAAAGTGAGCAATTTTCCATCTATATCATGGCGAGAACATTTTGATGAGATGATCTTGCTATCTGCTTTGTACTAGACCAACATTCCTAGTTAGGTTTTCATCTCACTCAGACATATTATCCTGATTTTGAGCTAACCAGTCAAAGACATGCTTGTTTCCATGGAAATGATCTGCCTTAACATTAAATAATAAGGCTACAATATCTGTAAAAGATTTATCTTTAAAATGATCAAATGACTAACCAAGATGAAGCCATGGTAACAGCCTACCTTTAGGTCATATAGTTAGGTCAATATATATACAGATGATACAAATTAAATGTATCCATGGTAATGACATACCTTAAGGTCATCTTGTAATGCTACAGCATCTATGACAGCTTCATATTTCTGATGGTCAAATGGTTTACCAAACAAAATGTTATCTCTGATGGTGGCATGTTGTATCCATGGTTCCTGTGTTACCATGGCAATGCTATCTAAGTTTTCTACATGTATATATCCACTAACATGTAACATTTCAGCAAGAATAGCACTAAAGATTGAACTTTTCCCTGACCCAACTTTTCCAACAATTCCTACAAACTGCTCCTGAAAAATTAGTACAGCGAATTTTGAGTATATATTATCATGCTTGGGAGGGTTAGTTGTGAAAAATACCAGTCGAGACACAATAAAATTGCCCGAGCCAATTGGTGATAGATACTTAGGCTCAAAACTGGTATTTTTATGTCTTAGTGTCCTCCGTTAGCATCATGAAATTCCTTCAATAAATTGTTGAAAATAGTTTTGCCTTCAAAATCAGAATCATATCCTTTTAAATGCAAACTTTTTTGTGTTATTTGATTGAGTATAAACCATTAATTCATCAAAGTTGGTTTCCATGGCGGTACCATATCTGTATTACTTTCACATCAGAACACTTCTGGTTTTCAAATTTGACCCCAGACATTACATTACGTAGAATAGTAATGAAGAAAGATTCTGAATAATTTTGGCACGCTGAGGGTCGTGAGGGTAAAAAGGCAAATATGTTTGGCAAATACCATGTTCTTTATTTGATCGCCAGAATACAATCAAGGTAATAATATACTTATTTGACAATATTCCCTACAAGTAATATTACACAGAATGTGATCATGATTATGACATCTGATCACATTCAATAACTTCTATTACAGCAATCATAGTAATGCATTTATTATCTGGACCAATTTATCTTTATTTTCAAAAAATAGCATACTAATGGCAATAATGTTTACAAGAATAGGCAAAATAGTCCTCTTGTCTAAATTTTTATTCTTCTGTACTAGTTGGGGAATGTGAATGCATGAATGTAAAGTGAGATAACTGTTATATTTATTATATCATGAACTTTCCAAATATAGTACTACATAAAAAGGCTAAGACAATTACGACCTACTTCTTCAATAACAAAACTGAGATTTCTGAGATTCAATGTTCCTGAATTATCACTAGACCATGAAAACACACCATCCCTCATCTTGATTACTTCTTCTGGGTTATAAATATCTGAAACAAAATTACAAACATTCAAGCCATGAAATTCTCTGAAAAAAAAGTTTTTCTTAACTTTTCCAGTAAGCTGTTTGTAGACTAGAAACTTTTGATACCATAATATTAATTAAATTCTGATCAAAATTAGATCTTTGATAGATTTTTTTTTATTTATCTATGTGGTGATGGACTAATGTAATATTGGTCTAGACAACCAAAATTAAATATGGCCATCTGATGAACATTCCTGCCATGTTTGGTTTCAATAAGTCAGGGTTTTAAAAAATGATTGTAAAGTGAACAGATGAAACATACCACTAATAGCTCACATGCTACTTCTCGACAGGTTTGGCAGAAAAAAACACCAACCTTTGTAAATATCTTTTTTTTCATCATGGCTGTAACATTTATATGTAACACTTACTTGTGTCATTATTGTAGTAACTATCTAGATCTAACACTTACTTGTGTCATTATTGTAGTAACTATCTAGATCTACATCTTTTAGAGAAATGAACGTTTCCACTCTTTTCAGTGATACCCAAGACTCCACCAATCCATTAACTACCCAGGGGAAAGCATTCAATGGACTGATTAACATCAGGAACAGTGATAAACTTGTAAATACCTAGAAATAAAAAGAGTTGGTAAGTCAGTGGTGATTATTATTGTGTAAGCACTTTGTTACTACATCATTGCTACTTTTTTTTTTTATGATCAAATAACTGCTTTATATTAGATCAACATGTAGAGTTAGATTTCTATAGTACTAGCTCATATGTTTGTTTCGAATCATGTCAATTCCGATCACGTTCCGTCTTTTTCGTGTCATGACATCTGAAATGTTAGTCAGACTATTTCCTGTGTTTACGCTATTACTGTGACAACATCAACATATCATAGTCGTAAATGTGGTAGATTATAAGTAATTGTAATATGGAGAGGCTGAGTAAATACTGGTGTTCGGTACCTCACTTTCTGTCTGATAACAGAAATATATCAAGACAGGTCGTTTTCCCTTCATGATGCTGACAGCAGTAAATAAAAAAATATAACAAATTAAATTTTAAAGAAGTAATTGTCTGTGCATTGAAGTCTTTGATACAAATAAAATAATTTAATTGATATCTGTCTTTTACAGAAAATGTAAAAAATTCTTTAAGTTGAGTAACGTAAAAACGGCACTTATCGATTGGAGTTTTTGTTGTGTACATTGACACCGGAAGTCCAGTGCCTAACATCCCATCAAAATCACATGGTTTGGCAGACGAAAATAAAAAGTTTTTGACGGAATGGAAATGATTCGAAACAACCGTATTGTATATATGTTATTCCATTCTAACACATTATCCTGAATCTAAGGTAAACAGTCTTAAAGCAGCATACTTTGCTAAGAATCAGCAAATAAAAATTTCATAGTGTTGTATTTAACCAGACTTATGACCAAACTCTTGAGGTAAGCAGAGTATGGAGTAACTATTACATCACAGTGGTTAAGATAAACCTGTAATATGAAATATACTGAAATATTATAATGAATGTGTTTTATTTTAATCATGACCAACAGAGACAATTTCAACATAACTTATATCCTTCAAAATACACATATTTCTTAAAACCTTTGTTTCTTCTATTACCCAACTTGGCCAAGGATACCAATTAAAGACATTCAAATTTAATTTAAATTGGTATAGTTGATTCACAATATGATTTTATTATCGATAGCTGAATTTGCATAATAGGCAAGGTTTGCACATACAAATTTCTCAGTAAAACCCAGAAAATAAATGTAACAATGCCTCATCAAATGACTTAAGCTTAAATTGTAGACATCTATGACACAGAGTGGTTCTATTGGTTACAGTTTTTAAAATTAACTATTCAATGACTATCCCATTAAAGTTTAGTGTAAAATGGTCATGTGTTTTCAGTGCAGAAAATTTAATTGTGAAAAGATAACAATGTATAGATGGACAGCATATGTAAAGCAAATTAATGTCCTGTGAAATCATGTCCTCCACGACAATATATCATGATTATATTGTCATGGAATTTTGTCTTATCTATGATATTTTGTCCTTTATCTGGACAGTATAATATCATCTTAGAGGACAATATACAATTACGGCCCTCGGAAGAGGTGAATATCCAAAATTGTCAACCCTAGTGGGGTTGACAATTTTGGATATTCACCGATTCAGAGGGCGTTAACTGTTTTATTATACCGAACAAACAGTTGAAATATACTGTTTAATATTTGAATTGTTAAAGTATTATTCCATGTTTTTACACCGTTGAATAATAGGGTTATTCAATGGACGTGTGTAATTTTTGAGGTTATTCACCGTTGAATAATAGGGTTATTCAATGGACGTGTGTAATTCTTGAGGTTATTCACCGTTGGCGGCGATTAGAAGCAAAAATATCCAGATTATTTTATGTCATGTGATTATCTTTTCACCAATAGAATTGATTCTTTATTGTGTGAGGTATAATAATATATCATAGTGAAACTGTGTACTAACAAAGGGAGATAATTCTAATTCTAATTCAAAACTTCGACATTGTTTGTTAATATATTTCAAATTTAATCAAATATAGTGTAATAAATATCATTTCTATGACAAAGAAATCTTTTATATTTTGAAATAAAGTATAGAATAAATATGTGAAGCATAAAAATATCATATATCAAGTTGATGTCGGACATTATTTCACAGTTAAATAATGTCCAGTAAGAATGGACAATATCTCATGATTTAGGACACAATTTCATTATGAAATAATGTCCAGGACACTATCATTTAGTACCACAGTACCATAGTACCACATTCCAATATCACAGGTATATAATATCATATCTTACTTTTGCTGCCGTAAGTTCATGACCAAGCAGTGAATAAGTTGTAAATGTTATGATTGATATAATGACAGGTGTCGTGGCCCAGAAATACACACATAAAGCATCTAGATATTTTCTTCCTTTAAGACTTGTCAATTCTGCTTTTCGTAGATCTTCTATCTTTGTCTTGAAGTGATCTTCCCAGGCGTAAAACTTCACCACTTTTATTCCATAAAGTATTTCATTCATCATCTACAAGAATAAAGTGTCATGGTGGAATAAAGAGATGTAAATAAGATGATGGTACAAGTTCCCAGAAGATCAAGATGATATTGGGGTTCAAAATGGGAAACAAACTAATTATTTTCAATTATAATGACTTTGGTTCTATTAAATGATGTATAGAATATCTGAACATAGTTTCACATCTGTTGGATCTAATATTCTACTGCAGGTTGAGAACTAAAGAGCAAAACCATCTTAACAACCCGTCTTAGAACTATTGCTTAAGTGATAGAGTAACTGTAATATATAGCATTAGATGGTTGTGTTATTCCTTGGCAAATCATGTCGAGTGGAGAAGGGGGGTCCACATTTCTTAAAACTAGAAAATAATGATTTGTAGGAGTTTTCTTTACATTTTCTGTCTCCAATGGTATAAAGTAACATTACTTGTGTCATAATTTATTTAACTTGAAATTAGCCTGTGATGTTATCATTCTGAGCTAAGATTTCCTTAACTTAAAATCTACCTTGACTCTACTATCTTTCTGCGTCATCATTTCTGTACTGAGGACTCCTATTTTATTAGCAATCCATCGGTTGATTGGGATCAAAATCAAGGCAAATCCAAGTCCAGCTAGAAATGCTAATCCTACTTGTTGATACAATAAGAACAATGACACACCAATCTGGAATGGTAAACTCCACATGGCATGAAAACTTGGACAAAAGTTTATAATTCTGTCTGTGTCTGTACTCATAAAATTTACAATTTCCCCAGAGCTAAATTTAGATGCAGAAACACTGCTGACAGTTAATGATTTTCTATAAATAGTTGTAATTATTGCTGTTCTAATTTTATATCCAACAACCTTGACATTGTAATCAAACTGTGTTGATAAGAAGGATCCTATTAATGTAGCTACAAGTAAACAAGAGGCGTACACATATCCATAATATTCAGGATCCTTCTTCTCCTCGATAAAGGAGACTAATAAATTAAGTAAAATTGGTCCAGAAAATCCAGCTCCATCTGCTAATAACTTTAGAATGCCTAAGGAATAGTATTCAACACCAAAGGCTTGATGTAATGCTCTCAACAATGTCCTTCCATGTTTAGGAGTATGTATTTGAACTTGAGGTGTAGAGTCATTTGAGCTGGTTGATGAATCATGGCTACTATCTTTAGATCTAAGACAGTTATTAAATAAAGTATTTATTGTTTGAGTATTTAGCCTTTCTGGTAATAAAAATATATCTTCAGCAGATCTAATTTGTTCTTTAGAACCTTTCACCATTAATTTTTTTACCCAATAAAATGTCAGTCTAGAAAAACAGGATATATTTGCTTCGGCACGGGTTATCTCCCTTCTCTGAGATTGTATTGAACCATATGAATTAACATTCTGACCAATAGCTTCTGTTTCTGAAGGTGGAACATTAATGGAGCCATGAAACAATCCTCTCTCTAATTCTCTGTGACTTTTACAGGTCAAGGTCAAAACATACAGGATATGACCTCCAAATGCAACGAACATGCAACAAGATTCAATGAGATGTCTATGACGAATGGTATATAAAATAGCAGAATAAAATTCAAAGCACACGGAAATAAATACCATTAAATATACTGTTATATTACCTACATTTCCACGGAATGAAGTCCAAAACATGTATTTTAATCGATAAATATATATACTTTGTAAAAACCAACACAGAGTTAAAACACACAGATCTAATATGTCTGCTGCACTTGGTGCCAAATGTTTCAATAAATAATTAAAAATAACTTGTATTCCTGGCAGAAGTGTTAAACATAATGTAACTAGAAGTCTCAATCTGACTTGACAAGGTAACGACACAAAATCAAAATAATGTACTCTTCTAGTCTGAGCTATATGGAATGTTGTGACCACCATTAATATTACATGGAACGGCAGAACAATAACTAAGTGTTCAAAACAGTGACCAAAATCTCCACGACTCCATGCCGTCATATTGTCATGGTGACCACACAGTGACTTCCAGAAGGCATGCTCTACCATGATGAATTAAATCTAGGTCAAGCTGTTTTCATGGTTAAAATCTGTCAAAATAAATTTTAGTTTTTATTAAAGATTTACATGAATTTACACAAAGGTAATAGCTAGGACATATATTTTACACAAAGGTAATAGTTAGGACATATATTTTACACAAAGGTAATAGTTAGGACATATATTTTACCTTGCATCAGTCTATTAATGCATTTCCTGTTCATGTTTATATTTTTGTGATTTCATATCATGCTTGTGATCACGAAGAAATGGACAATCCCATGTAACACCGAGTTCCTTGTAGGATAACATTGTGGTGAGTCCCAACCAAAAAGTCCTCAGTCCCAATAGTCAATTCTTTCAGTTTGTTAGTTTTTGTAAAAAAAAAAAATTATTCCCCAACCAATAGTGATGAGATCAGGACTCACCTAGATGAGTATCTCTGTAACAGTCACATGTACTCAGTCTTCAATATAAACATTACAGAGACCCAAGGGGCAGTTTGTAGACCAGTAGCTTTATATAAATGATGTAAAAAATAATAATAAACAGATTACATTGTATGCTTCTAAAGGGTGAAACTAAACAGTCAAGTAGTTGAAACTGAAAACTAGATTCAACAAAAAAAAAACCATTAAATGTCAGGTACTTTTCAAATCACTGTAATAACTTATCCTTAAAAAAATAAAATAGGAAAAAACGTGAATCTGAAAATATGCAATCTAATTCAAATAAAATTAGAGGTTTGTTAGTTGTGTTTGTTTGTCTGTATGGCTTTTATTGGTGTTACATTATATTCAATACACAATAAACATTTAATTTTAATTGGGTTTACGGGTAACCTTTTTTTTGTCACTAACTTTCAGTTGTATCTCGACTACCAGACTTATTGGGGAAAGTAAGTCTGCAGAGTTAAAACTGGAAAGTCAATGGTGTTAGGATTGTGGTCATGATCAGATTTTATTATTGGATTGAAAGTATTTGTATTTAAACTTGTACAATAATACCCCCAGCAAAGCTATTCATAAAACTGGCCTCCCAAATTAGTTATCGGCCACTTTTTACACCTGATGATTCTATATTCATTACTGGTTTTATTAACAATGACCCTTTAAATGGTCATGGTAAATGAGTGTTCGACTTCTGGACTGTTTTATTTATATCGTCTTCTATGCCTATTATTTATTACAGACGATATAAATAAAACAGACCAGTAGTCGAGCACCCCTTTACGGTGGCCGTTTAAAGAGTCATGGTTAATAAAACTAGTAATGATTAAATTCAACATGCGTAAAAAGTTCCCGGTAACTAATTTTGGTATCCAGCTTGTGCCTTGTCCAACCACAATTAAATTATGTAACAGTAACAATAGTTCGACTTCAAAGAGATTATATTTACGATTATATTTTCAAAAATTAATTGCATCCTTTAAAATATAAATTAATTTTCTGTACAAAGCAAAAAAAAGACAAAAAAAAGAAAGACAACTGAAAAACCAAAAACATGCATATTTCATTTTATTTACAAGTTCAATTATTGTACAAGTTAGATACCGTACATTATAGAATATGGAAAGCTTCTTTTTCCGCACTCGGACACATGTAAAGGCCTTGACGCCTTTGGCGTCTCGGCCTTCACCTGTGTACTCGTGCAGATCCAATAAAGGACAGTTTTTTTGTTTGAAATGTACGGTATCCTATACTTGTGGTAACCATAATCAGTTGTAATTGATTACATTTTGTAAAGTAATTGAACGTAATCTGTAACCAGTTATATTTTAGATAACAAGTAATCATAATTTAATCAATTACATTGATTTTGATCCTGTAATCATGATTACTTTCTGATTACATTTAGATTACTTTTTACCATTTTGACATATTTTTTCTTAACTGACACATACAGTATTTCAATATGAATATTTATCATATACTTACTCAAGATATGTTTAATTTTGCATATGTGATAAATTTGAAATGCAACAAGTCATATCTTCCAGGGGTGTAATAACCTGATTTATTATATAGATAGGTGTGAATTATGGGGATTTATCCGTGAAATAAATTCCGGTATTTCACATGTGAAATATCAGTTTTTTCCCGCCGGAACTACTTTTGCAAAGCTATAAGTGTGGTGGTTACGTCCCTTGTTGTGCAACGGTGAATACACATACGATTGTAAGCTGAAAAAATTCCGCGAAAGTTATTGATGACTTTGGCACATAACCAAGATGACGTCATTGACGTCATATGAAGACTTGCAGTTTGAAACGTAATGGCGGCCAGAAATTTTTGCATGAAATCGAGTATTTAGTTTTTCACAATTATTTTTTTTTGGGGAACAAAAATTGAATTTTTGAAATTTTGAAATTTTTAAAAAAAATTGTGAAATTTTTGAAATTTAAAAAAAAACTTCTTTTTTTTTTTTTTATTTTATGCAAATTTTGAAATTTTATGAAATTTTTGAAATTTTGATTTTTTTTAGAAATTTTAGGAAAATTTGGAAAAAAAAGTTTTCTTCCAAAATCCACGTTTTCCGGTCCGATCCGATTTCGTTATTAATGTATCGTTGTTTACTTTCATCGTCTGTTAAGTTATCAAAATGGATTACGAAGAAAACATGGAAAATTTTCGTTAATATACAAATGATGAAACTCCTTCATGAACCAAAGTTTGAATCATCTTGTGTTGTATGAAAAGTGTAACTGTATAAGGATTATGTCTAAATACATATAATAAAAACATAAATATGACATTATTGCATTATATCCTAAATTCCGCTCCATGGTTTCTGAAAACGATCAGCTCTGACAAATATGAAGAAAGAGGCATTGAAGTATATGATAAATAGGTTATGATAAGGCATTTTTCATATCACATGCCATATCAACCCTCGACCCATATTATCCCTTGGACCTTCGGCCCTTGGGCTAATATGGGAGTCTCGGGTCGATATGTGATGTGATATGAAAAATGCCATATAATAATCTATAAATAATAAAAGATTATTATATGGCATTTTTCATATTACATGTCATATCAACCCGAGACCTCCATATTAGCCCAAGGGCTGAAGGCCCGAGGGCTAATATGGGTCAAGGATTGATATGGCATGTAATATGAAAAATGCCATATCATAACCTATTTATCATATACAGACTGTGGACAAAAGTATTCGTACGATTCCAATATTCCCTATATATTTCATGTGCGATTTTGATAATTTATGTATCAATAAAACATTATTTTTAATGTATTTTTACTCTATAATTTCAAATAATTTTCTATGATAAAAACATTTTGAAAATACACAAGTTAAATACAACTGAATTCATTCATTTTTTTTTTTCGAAACAAAATGCAATGATAGTTTTTGTTGACAGATTATTTAAATCAATGCGTCTTTCTTCATATTTGTGAGAGCTGATCGTGATGCAATGTCATATTATATCTACGTTTTTATTATATGTATTTAGAGTCATAATCCTTATACAGTTACACTTTTAATACAACAACACAAGATGATTAAATCTTTGGTTCATAAACTAAAGGAGTGTCATCATTCGTTGCATAACGAGCATTTTCCAGGTTTTCTTCGTAATCCATTTTGACAGTAACAGACGACGGAAGTAAACAACGATACATTAATAACGAAAACTGATCGGACCGCAAAACGTGAATTTTGGAAGGAAAACATATTTTTTCCAAAATGAAAGACAGAATAATTGTGAAAAACTAAATAAAATGTACTCGATTTGATGCAAAATTTCTGGCCGCCATTTTGAAAAATCCATATCTCACCCCCCATGTAATACGGCACACATTATTACACCCCTCATGTAATACGGCACACATTATTACACCCCCCCATGTAATACGGATCAGGTTATTACACCCCTGGGAGATATGACTTGTTGCATTTCGAATTTATCACATATGCAAAATTAAACATATCTTGAGCAAGTATATGATAATATATATTATGTAAAAGAAAGTTTTTGATAAACTTTATTGAAAAATAATGTTGAAGGTAAAATAAAATAAATATTCATGTTCAATGCATGTCTGATATTAAATTGTTAACAAAATAATTGTTTGGTTAAAATATAAAGATGAAACCACAACATAATTTAAAGAAACCATTATACAGCGAAATAATTTTTAATATATAAAATAATTATATTTCATTTTGAGAAAAAAAGTAAAACTGGTAATTATTGGTGTCATAATAATTCATTAAAGGGACATTAGCTACGATTTTGACCAAACAAATTATATGTTTTGGAAGTTGGTAAATAGCTTTAAAATGATGAAATAATTAAACAGCTTATCGAACCACTTTCCGTCTTTTGAGAACGAAAATTACCATCGATTACTTATTTGCTTGCAAGCAAATAATTTGACCTCGCTTTTTCCATATGCAATTGACCTTAGTAGTGACAGGTAAAAACGAATAATTTGTATTCTGTCACTTATTAACTGCCAACTTGCATGGTTCTTTGTCCGTAATTAACACTGACTAAAAGCAGATTCACAAAAAATAAGAAATAAGGGCATTGTTGTACTGATTTAATGACGATTCGACAAACTCCGTAAACAATGTCGATAATCAATAAGATGGTGTCCATTTCTTGATCGATCTCAAAACACGAGCATGTTGCATGTTCCCCCCCGATGCACATACATTTCATATAACATTTACAAGTTACAGAAACACGTTTTATTAAGGCATCAATCATATCTGATAGTTTTTATGGGTAACAAAAATTTACGATTTGGCAGATAATGCCCCTTTAATTACCATTTTACCTGTGGCACAGGTTAAATTACTATTGGACATTTGACGAGTGGTAAGTGAACAAGACATTGTGGACTACGTGGATTATCATGATTATGGTTTAGAATTTTCAATAATCACTGTGTACAAGCAAACATTAGGAGGGGGGGGTTGTTTTATAAACCAAGGGGTGTACGTTTTTCTAGGTTGTTTTTACCAGTCGCAGAAAGAAAAGTGGGTATGAACTATAAATAAAACGTGGAAAGGGACAATGTTATATACTACGGAACTCAGCAGAAAATGGGCTTTCATTTGGTATTTTCTGGGTTCTCTGGAGCATCCTAGTTTTGCGAACAATTCGACAGTTTGCATCGATGATGGGATGTTTACCTAGGGGGGGGTGGAGGGACACTCATGTTTACTTTCAGGGGGTTGTTCGAATGAATATATCGATGCATAGATGCTAAAAGAAGTTTATGATTATTTGGGGGATTTTACTATGAAGAATCGTCAATTATACTATAATTTGTGTTCTGTCAGGTTAGGGTAGGAATCACATTTGAAAGAAATTGATGATAATTTCGACTCGAGCCCCCCTCCCCCGAAATGAGAAAATAAAAGCAAACTGTTAAAAGTGTTAGCAAAACCAGGATGCTCTAGAGAACCCGGAAAATACCAAATGAGAACCCATTTTCTGCTGAGTTCCGTGGTATATAACATTGTCCCTTTCTACGTTTTATTTATAGTTCATACTCACTTTTCTTTCTGCGACTGGTAAACAAACAACCTAAACAAAACGTACACCCCTTGTTTACACCTCCCACCCCCCCAAATGTTTGGTTGTACATGGTGATAATGACTTTAATGTGCAAATATTTTGCTTACAAATTGTAAAGAAGGGATCAATAGTTTTAGTCCATTTAATTGTTTCTTATGGGACAATACTATTTCCATGTTTTCATGTTTTTTCTTCAGCTGACAAAACAGAAAATAGAAATCGTCAATAAAACGCACAGGTGACGGTGACATATGAATGCTTGCATATTGGGTACAATAAAGTACATCCTTGATTGGAAAACGTAATAAACAAACACGGTTTACCGACTAATCTTTTGACATTGAGAGTAGTTGATAAAGGTTACTCCAGTAACGAGTAATAAGTACACTATCAGTTATCTACGTGTCTACATGTGGGATTTGAGGTTGGACCATCATGAAGCGAACTGCATAGCCTCAGCGAGGCGAGGCCGAGGTATGCACCTTAGTGCTTGAAGGGTGGTAAAATCTCAATGCCTATCGGTAGACACGTAGATAACGATTTTATCCCCGGTTTGAAAACAAAAACTGCTTTTTAGTGGATTCCCTTGTTCTTCTTGTAACGTAATCATAACGTTTTTGTACTAAAATAACATACCGCAGGTGGAATTTTGAGTCACATGACAACGTGTCGGGAGATTCCTTTGATACCACATATAGCAAATTTTAAACGTATCTCGGTCTTGTTTTGTTGTAATTTAGTGTTTTTTAACGTAACTACAAGTCTGGTGCATGTACAGCAAAAATGAAGGAAAAATCTGGTTTCATTTAGTTTCCAAAGTAACGGGGAGATGATTTCTTAACATGAATAATTCATATGATGTTGTTCAGCAAATATCTTTAATTAAGATCGTTAAGAGCTACGGTTCCGCAGCTATCAGTTGTGATGAACTAAGCATACCCAGACATAGCTATTCTTTTATGCAAAAAACAAACAAATAATCAAACATGTTTGCTGTATGTTAATGGCAAGTTTGCTGTCAACATTTGTGTTTCGTTATAATAACAACTGTCAGAATTCTATTACGTCTTTATATTTAATCAGTTAAACTGTCGTTCATGCCAGTAGATGGTCCTTGTGTTTTCAGCAAGGTGGCTGAAATAAACTAATACAAATGAAATGGGCATATTTGGATTTTAGTGAATTTGATGTGTAGAAAAAGGACTTCAATACATTTAACTGTACCTTGAAAATTTAATATTTTGTGATAAGCATCAGCTAACAATTTAAAAAAAAAAGTAATTGAAATGAAATCATAATTTTGTGTTGGAGATATAAAGATTTTTAACTGATAATATGGGAAAGAAGAACAAGATTATTTGTGATGCTATTTTATTCAATAGATTAATTTAATTTTTGGTGATTTAACGCCACTTTCAACCATATCATGGCGACCAGTTTTAGTGGTGGAGGAAGCCGGAGAGAACCACCGACCATGGGCAAGCAACTGGTAAACTTTATCACTTGCAGCTGCGAGTCGAGTGCTCCCTTTTTTGTTATTGACAAAGCCGGGCGCGATCCCACGCCGTATTGGTGATAGGCTTTTATGAGTTATTAGGTAATCCAACTACCTAACTCATTGAGCCACCCTAACAATTTAACATACATACATACATTATAAACATACAACATCGATGACTCTCTGACCGGCGAAAATTGGGAAACGACCTAGCTCTGCGTTTGAGGCTATATTACTTGCTATTCATTTAAGTCCCAAAATGATTTTTTTAGTATGATTTTTTCAGGTGAGGTTTTGTAATCAAAAGATAACTTGTCACACGTTTTATTATAATATTAATAATGTGTGAAATTATTTGCCTGGTTGTATAATAAATCCTTTTTTGTAGATCACTTAATGCAGAACCTGACCTACCAATAATTTTTTTCCTGAGACTATTTCCCTATCCGCAATTTTGCACGTTCATATTTCCCGTTTTTTTTTAATCCTTTAATTTCCCCTAAAAGACTGTTGAATTTGTTTAATATTACTGGTAAAACATATATTTGTTGTTTATTTCATTCCACTTTAATTAGTGCTATTAAGTGATAAAAATCTGAAGTGACACCACTATAAACACAATATTGAGGTAATATGCCTTATTTTGCTGTTCTTCATCAGTATGAGTTTAATAATCTAGAAATAATCATATCACAGAGAAAAAAGCCTTTTATTGTTATTCTTCAATTGTTAAAGTATAAAAAAAACCAGTTAAAAACCGGTTATTTCGGGAAGTAGCAAGTTTATTGTCCCCCTCAACACAAACTATTTCCCTCCGCTTGTGCTACTTCCCTCACAGCCGGTCTTTAACTGTATACAATTCCATGACAATCTTAAATCTTTTATGACAGGAAACTGACACCTCACTACCGGAAATATTCAAATAATAAATTATATGTTAACATGAGTAAAGATTTTTTACTTCAAATTAAATTTGTACAATATTTTTTTTATTTAAAATTCCATGATTTAAAAAAAAAAATTCTATATAATGCAAAGATCAAAAGCCCGAACATTTCAACTATTTTCATTTGCGCTATTTTCATATAGCCCATCAAAACGAATGAAGGAAAGAAAGTCACAAGAAAAAAAGTCACAGAAAAAAGGCACGGATAAAAAGTCACAGGAAATAAAGTCACAAGAAAAAAAGTCAAAGGAAAAAAAGTCATAATGTAAATTAGGGGTTTTGAATGGCTTTGTCAGTCAACTTTCAACTAATTTGTTATTCCATTATTAAGTTCAATTTGAATAAAATCATACTACAAAATTGTATAGAATTATTACACAAAAATGTATTTTAAATTTTCTTCACCATCGCATTTAAATATTAGATATAAATTATTACTTTTTTACTTAAAAATATGACACACGTTATATAATTAAACTGTGACTTTTTCACAAATTATAATTGTGACTTTTTTTCCTGTGACTTTTTGTCTTGTGACTTTTTTTCCTGTGACTTATTTTCCTATCAAGTTTGTGACTTTTTTCCTGTGACTTTCTTTCCAAAGGAGTTTTTATGAATTCAACTTTCAGAAATATTACGCTACATGACTTGTTTTATCATTTGTGAATTTATTCTGGACGAAAACAAGACGATAACGAAATAAAACATACTAGTTAAAAGCATAAATAATTACATTTTGATCAAAATACTAGAAATGGCTACAATTCCATGTAATTATTAACAATCTTAAATCTTTTATGACAGGAAACTGACACCTCACTACCGGAAATATTCAAATAATAAATTATATGTTAACATGAGTAAAGATTTTTTTACTTCAAATTAAATTTGTACAATATTTGTTTATTTAAAATTCCATGATTTAAAAAAAAA
>MJUT01000404.1:111841-123047 GCA_002080005.1 Gigantidas platifrons
GTAATTTGGACAGTCAATTAACAAATTTCGTAATGATATGTGTAAATATTTTTCGTATTCATGTATTTTATTTATTTTGACTCTTTGATACGTTTTCACCAACTGAATCAGTCAGACATCCTAAAAATAGTTTGATTGATTGATTTGTTGGTGTTTAATGCCACTTTCAGCAATATTTCAGCTATATCATGGCGACCAGTTTTAGTAGTGGGGAAGCCGGAGTAACCGGACGGAACCACCGACCCTGGACAAGCAACTAGTAATCTTTATCCCTATTTTTAGGGGGCCCGGATGGCTCAATGAGTTAGGTCGATGGATCTAACAACTCACACAAGCCTATCACCAATATGGCGTGGGTTCGCGCCCGGCTTCGTAAATTACATAAAAGGGTGCACTCGACTCGCAGCCGCAAGTGATAAAGTTTATCAGTTTCTTGCCCATGGTCGGTGGTTCTCTCCGGCTTCCTGAAAGTGGCGTTAAACACAATAAATCAATCAATGATAAATACCCCCTTATTGGTTTTTGAAGTCTATATGTAGCTGTGGTTTGCAATTTCTTAGTATTATATTTAGACCAATAAAAAAGTGCATAGTTAACAAGAACGCTTTTTTTTCAGACAGTTATTACTGTCGGTCCGTCTACATAGGGTACATGGTTTCAAAGAAAAAAAATGAAGGCGTTTTAAACGGATTTTGATTATTTTCTAGGCATAATCTTGTTTCGGCTAGTTTTCATTTTCTGGTAATTTACACTTTTATTTTTTTTTAAATCCAGTTTACATTTGTATTTTCTAATAAAAGAGGAATCCTAAAATAACATCACGTTATTCAAACCACAGGAAAACAAAAAGTGGAGTTGGTTGCCAGTTATCTTATACGTTAACATTCCTGTTAATTATATTTGAAGACCTATATATATTTCATGGAGTAGATATCGAACAGAAAAGGGGGTTAAATAACTTAAGATTACAAATTACCTGTGTGATCACACACACCCTGTACATTTTTAGAATAGTACCCCTTCCTATTAACAAAAGTCTGTGTTGAAAACTAGGAGTTAGCCGCAAAAACGCTGAACCATAACAGAGGGGGTGGACAGGGGTATGCCTATCCATTCTCCCACCTCGCTTCACCTTTCCCCCTTCCCTCTTTTTTCTCCCGCTCCTAGTCTCCTTTCTCCCTATACACTGTCCATCCTCTCATAACAGACGCACAGACAGGACAAAAAAAAAACAATATACAAGTTCATTCCGTAACTAATCTTCCAGTATCTGCAATACTAGTATTACCAGTATTGTACCAGAATCTTCCAGTATCTGCAATACTGGTATTACCAGTATTGTACCAGAATCTTCCAGTATCTGCAATACTGGTAACCAGTATTGTACCAGAATCTTCCGGTATCTGTAATACTCATATTTTGGCAATGACCAGTATCTTCTAGTATTGCAGATACTGGAAGATACTGGAATACTAGTATTTACCAGTATCTGTACCAGTATTGCAGATACTGGTATGATACTGGTAATACCAGTATTGTGTACAATACTGGTAATACCAGTATCGCGGGCGGCTGCTTCATAATATCCCATTTTATGTTACCATAGATGGTCCAGTGTCACAACAAAAACAAAAAGACCACAAGAGCTATACGGTTCCGCAGCTACAAACTGCATGATGCCAAAATTTGCATATAGTGTTACACCAAATTTGCTGTTCTGTGTGGTGCCATTGAGAATATCTGATAATAAAAAGAATTTACCTAAACTTCCCCTGCCTTTTAGGAGCACTTTGATAATCTGTGCTAAATTTTCTGTATTTTAGGAGAACTTTGATAAACTGTGCTAAATTCTCCTGTCTTTCAGGAGCACTTTAACAAACTGTGCTAAATTTTCTGTATTTCTTGAGAACTTTGATAACTGCTAATTTCTCCTGTCTTTCAGGAGCATTTTGATAAACTGTGCTAAATTCTCATGTCTTTCAAGAGCACTTTGATAAACTGTGCTAAATTATCCTGTTTTTAGAACTTTGACAAACTGCTAAATTATCATGTTTTTAGAACTTTGATAAACTGTGCTAAATTCTCCTGTCTTTCAGGAGCACTAGATAAACTATGTTAAATTTTCTGTCTTTTAGGAACACATTGATAAACTGTGCTAAATTCTCCTGTTTTTAGGAGAACTTTAATAAACTGTGCTCAATTCTCCTGTCATTCAGGAGCATTTTGATAAACTGCTAAATTTTCTGTATTTTAGGAGCACATTGATAAACTGTGCTAAATTTTCTTTATTTTAGCACATTGATCAACTGTGCTAAATTCTCCTGTTTTTAGGAGAACTTTGATACTAGTTTATTAAGAATATAAATCATAGTGGTTTTTCTCCGGTTTCCTCCACCGATAAAACTGACTGCAACAAAATAACTGAAATATTGTTGAAAGTGGTGTTAAACATTATAACCGTAACCCTATAAATCATACCCATTGGAACGACGATTGCCTTGGGGTCAATCATTTATTGTTGTTTGACGTGAGCAGTATTTCAGCTAAGCTGTGGACTACCAAGGACTACTAGTAGCAAAATCTGATTCGTTCGGAGCTGCTGCAAATGTGTATTGTACAAGGGGCTACCTCAATACTAAAGATGTTCACTTACGACCCACTCTATTGGCCTAAGGCTAAGAGAGCAAGTAGAGCCCTTTTCAGTGACGTTGTTCCCCATAACCTAGGGGATTTTCGAGTGGTTTTGGGTAAACTAGACCTCCGATCTAAACGAATATGTTGTCAAACTGATAGCAATAATATCACTGAAACGATGTTAAAATTAAATCGACAAAGAGTTGAAAAAATATCAAGGAAGTCATTGAAGGAAACTGAAATTGTACAACAAAGATTTGTTTTCTTTGTTTTTGTTTGTTTGTTTGTTTGTTTGTTTTTTTTTTTTACATTCATAAAGGATACGACTCTGAAATTGAAAAAAAAAGTTGAAGTCACGAAAAATGCCATAGGGATCATGATTTTATTATTTGTAAAACTTCTATTAAATCGTTATAAAGGACAACCCATAACTTTGTATGTTTTGTATAATAAATCAGAAATTTCTATAAGTACAAAATAATAACTGGAAACCGTTAATGGGTAATTTCCTTTTGTTATTTCTACAAATGTGTGGAAAATGACAAAGCTATCATTCCAAGAAAGCAACATTTTGTCTATTTTTTCTTACAAAGAACAGCAAATAACTGAAAGACAGAAGTACAAAGAAAACCAACAAAAACAAATGTTCTGTCTTCATATCGGATATAACATGTAAAACGTTTTTAACTTGAAGTAAAAGTGTATGTTATAACGGAAGGCAATGGACAGATAAACAAGGAAATAACATAATAATAGGAATGTCGAGTTGATGGGCGTATACAATACAACCACAAATAACAGATAAGATGATTTAATAGCATAAGCAAAGCGTTTTATGACCTAAAGATCAATATTTGTATTTTTTCACATGGAGTAATATAAGAAATATAATGGAAGGTATTTGCATAATATTCACATTACAGCAAAGCACAAATTTAAATAGATTTCTGAATCATTTTTGATTCTGTTTTGGTCTTGGTGAACACAGCTGGTCGTAGATTAAACATCATTTTCACTTTGCTTTCTTGGCAGGTGAAGATAAACCTGAAATTATACGAAAATATAACTAAAATTTAGTTATCAATATTCTGCACAATGTGACATGACGATGTTATTTTTGAGTTTTCTTTACAAAATGTGTCTACTTATTATGTTAATTCATAATACAAGTGAGGTTCAATACGGGGAGTGTAAATCAATAACTTCATACCATGCAAATCTCGTATAATTAACTTGGAAATATTCCCAGGATACCCAAAAATATTTACAAGCTAATCAACATCCCTAAAATACAATAAAATACCCCAAAAAAACATGAAAAGCGTCCAAACTGACAATTATCAGCCTCCCTTAGAAAAAAATCATATCTCTTCAACCTCTATAACAGTCTAATCTGTGTACATATTCACAGATCAAATCAATCGTACATAGAGCGAGACGGACTTACAAATTAAGATTATACGTGGAAAAGCTATACTACCCAATACAACCATAATGTAAAATAACATTCCCATGTTCACCCTCCCTACAGAGTGTATGTGTATTAGGTTTCAAAGTGATCTGATTTTTTTGCAATGCATCTATGACGTGTGGAAGCATTCCCTTACATGAAAAATAAAGAGAAACAAAAACAAAGGGAATTAAGTAAATTAATTTCAAATCTGGAAATCTCCACATTTATCTGAAAAACAAGTTAATCCATACACATATTCATGTCATATGGTTATGATTGATTATATATACAATGAAAACACAACACAAATAATCTGTTAATTACCTTCTGTTGTTTCAGATTTTCTTTTGCTAGATTTCGTCAGATCTCTTTCGAGTTTTTTCTGGTCTTCTTCGCTTAGCTTACTATAACCATCGACATTTGATTTCACCGCTTTAGCCTTGTCAACGGACTTCAAGTTTTCCCTGTCGTCCCATATGCAGTCATAATGATACCACGCAGTGGCACCGAAATTAGCTTTTCCAGGAAAACCTAAACGAAGGGCGCCTTTGTCAATAGTTTTAGAACATCCTTTACATGACGATTTTGCAGACTTTGCATACTCTGCAGCCATTTGAGGCTTGGGCCCGGCTGCTTGTTCAGAAGCCTTTCCAACAGCTTCCTTGCAATATTTTGGTACGTCTCGGTCCAAGTTTTTCTTGTCTTCTTCTTTGAGTTCACTGTATCCATCGATGATTGACTTCAACGATTTTGAGATATCTATAGACTTTAAATTTTCAAAGTCTGTCCATATGCATTCATAATGATACCATGCAGTGGCACCAAAATTAGCTTTTCCAGGAAAACCCAATCTAAGAACATTCTTGCCAATATTTTTAGAACAGCCTTTGCACGAAGATTTTGCCGATTTCGCATACTCCGCAGCCATTTGAGGTTTTGGTCCAGCAGCTTGTTCTGTGGCTTTTGCTACAGCCTCCTTGCAATATTTAGGCAGATCTCGTTGCATTTTTTTCTGGTCTTCGTCTTTAAGGTTGTCATATCCTTCAACAATGGACTTCAATGATTTTGCACTGTCAATTGACTTAAGATTTTTATAATCCGTCCATATACAATCATAATGATACCACGCAGTGGCTCCAAAATTGGCCTTGCCGACAAAGCCCACTCGTAGTTCTCCTTTCGGTATATTGTTCCTACACCCTTGACATCCAGACTTTCCCGACTTTGCATATTCTACGCTCAATGGCATTGAAGACATTTTTACTTTCGGTATGTATATGTTACTTGCCGGTAACACATGTACAACTGGGATGATTTGGGCAATGCATATTGCATCACAGGTTATGATCAGGTTACTTAAAATAAATGATAACAGTAGTTGAATCCGATAAAAAGGTAAAAGTTTGTTTCAGGGTAATTTTATCATGCATCTGTTTTCGTAGTTATTAATTCCTATTCAATAGTAAACTTAATTTAGACATATTGTCTGCTATTTATACTACTTTATAAATATCTTGTCAATTATAACCGATACATTTAGTACCTCGGAAAATGTAATTCTCGAAATTCTTTATTTCAATATTTCATATTTAATTTTGTTTTATAGTTCATTATTATTTCCATTTTTAAACTAAGCGTTACATTTGTTTTACAAGTCAAATTAAGCTCTATATGTGTATAAATAATTAATGCAGTTTTATCCCCGACTTTTGTCAAAATGGTGTCTCAAAGATCAGAGGAAAATTTATTCCATTAACACTTATTGTTTATAATCTGTCACAACTGGACTTGACAAGCTTTTGATAAATTATAATTTAGTTAATCCACAATATAAGAACCCCAGGCTATAACGCAAATTGTTATATAAACCGCCATTAGGCGTATTTATCATTAATCATGTCTATCAGTCATTTTTAATTACTCTGTTTGATATTTGTATTATTGTTATTATTGTGATATTCAGTTTTTTGTTGACCGTTGAAATATACGGTTGTAAATAAAATATGGAAAACTTCTAGCGATTTTGAATCTTTTACGACAAATATAGCTAGTTCCCCAGAAATACGTTCGTGTGATATCGGGTAGCAAAAGCCCCGGTCATACATGCAATGATAAAACTTATATGTATGGTGGTCTGAGGGTAGTATCGCTAAACATTTTATAAATACAATTAAAAATATTTTATTACTTAAAGTAATATTACACCACAATATAATAAAATTTTTGGATTAAATATTTTTACTTAATATGCCACTTTATTTAAAAAAAAATCAACTGTATAACATTAAAAATCCGCTCAAAAGCAGAATTTATGAGCAAATCGCAAAAATTTGACAGCACATAATTACTGAGTAATGCAAATGATATGCGCGTGACCCAAAATTTGAACTCTTTCGGGAAGATTGTTTTACGGGTGTGTTCGATTTGTGTTTAAAGGGGAATTTGCGGTAGTGTCTACCGCCAAAATTTGTGGGCGGAGCTTATCAGTAAAAATCCCTGTTGATATGAACAGCATATTTATGAAACTGTATGTCACATGACCAACGTGACCAAGGTCACATACCTCAGAAATTTGAAGTGATTTTTGTAGGTTTTAGGCTGATGAGGAATATTATTTATAATAAGACAAAAAGTTTGGTAGGGAGAAACACTAGTGACCATGCCTGTCAAATATTTTGCACCAAAAGTAACTATGAAACTGTGTAGCATTGATTTATCATCCTCGAGGTGACCGTGGCCAAAATAATGAAGAAACTGAATGGTTGCTCCGCCCACAGCTATTTATACACACGCTCCCCCTTTAAATTATCTCCCTTTTGGAAACCTGGCTGTCAAAAGTAGACATATATGTTTATGTTGATATGTTTTATTGATATATTTTGTAATGATAAGGCTATTTGAGATATATTTATCGTATTTAAACATTGACAAACTTCTGCAAATAAAATTTATAAGAAATTTGCAGAATTAAAATAATAACCATACCATTGTCAAGGTGACGAATGTTTTATTTAATGCTTAATGTTTACTTTTTCAACTAGTTCAAGGAACCATTGGCTATTAACAGTATGGCCTACTAAAAAAAATAAAGAGGAAAAAAAGTATGGCCTACTTAGTCTAACTTTGATGTTTGAAAAATAAAAAAGTATAACTTTTGATCCTGTGTGTATCTGTGAGCTTTTTGCAGGGCAACCACCAAGCGAGACATATCCAAACACGCTCCTGTTACAGAAAGTGATTGAATTAGTTGACGATGGATACAAAATGAGATTTAGACACATCCAGCTTTGTTCCACTGGGATTCGAGCTTATGGCAATAGGAATTAAGGCTAATAAGTTTTCAATACTTTATATAGTCAACAAAAGGCATGATACAACAGAACATAAAAATCAACAATTGTAAAGGCTTCAAATAAATACTGCACAAAAATAGATGCAAAAACGGCTGTAAAATACCAATATAAAAAATAGCCTAGGTAGCACTGAGGTTCGAATGTAAAAAATCAACCCAGAAAAACATAATGTGGTGAGCAGCTAACAAAAAGTTTAGATTTTAAAGCATTCTGGGGTGCATTTCTTTTAGGTGAATCTGGACCATGTTTCACTTCATTGTTCCACAAAACAAAATCATTATTTGTTGCTTTAAAAACGGTATATTTCAAGAAATCATGTTTCTACCAAATGAATAACACAATGCTTCATGAAACATTAAACGATGGCCTCCTAAAAGTATGGTGCAGCTACAGTCACCAAGTCGATTTTTTAAAAACAAAATATTTTAAAGCTATCTCTCCAGGCAGATTTTTATGAAATTTAATGCAAGACACGCAGAATTCGTAGTAATTTTTGTCTGCATGGTTTTTTGCTTTCTGGTGATTTAAACACAAATAATGATTGTTCCGATTTTATTTTTGTTAAAATATATAGCAAATTTGACGTCAGAAAACCAAAATTATCTTTAAATCATAAGAAAATAAATTTATTAAAGGTAATCTAACGGAAAATCATTCTACAATAAAAAAAAAAAAAAAAAAAAAAATCTTTAAATATTTCTGCTTCTTCTGGTGCAAAAATGATCAAAAATCCGTTTAGAAATGACTTCACAATGTTTGTGAAAAATGTGGTTTTATATGAAATATTTAGCATAAAATCGGGGGTGACGAATACTTATGTCCATTGACTGTGTATTTCTATCAAAAACAAACTAATTTTTGGACCGGTTCCAGTTCATGTTTCGATTTGAAACATGGGTCACCTATGTTTCGCATGTTTCGAAAACCCATTTCTGTTTTAGATGAAAAAAGCAATAAAACAATTATGTGATTCAGAAACATGTTTCTGATTCACCTAAAAGAAATGCGCCCCTGGGGTTAAAGCTAATCTAAATTTAAAGCCGAAAATTAGCCAAATTTAGTCTACCATTTTCTGCAATCCCAAAAACAAATAGATTGCATGGGTAATACTCCTATAGAAGCAGGATTAAAAGTTATACTAAGTAGGCCATACTGTTAATAGCCAATGGTTCTTTGAACAAGTTAAAAATGTAAATATTAACATTATATAAAACATTCGTCGCCTTGACAATGGTATGGTTATTATTTTAATTCTGCAAATTTCTTAACCAATTTTATTTAAAGAAGGTTTTCAATGTTTAAATACGATAAATATATTACAAATAGCCTTATCATTATAGAATATATCAATAAAACATATCAACATAAAAATAAATGTCTACTTTTGACAGCCAGGTTTCAAAAAGGGAGATAATTGAAACGCAAATCGAACACACCCGTTTATCTTTTCTTGATCGGCAATCATCGGACCAAAACTTTTCTTCACGAGGTATAATGATCGGCAATCATCGGAACAAAACAAACGAAAGTTAATTAGTCTCCATAACAATGGCGAGGACGGCAAACATGCACACGGATTTGCAGATTTCTAGTTGTTGGGAACATATTTCGACTTGAAACATGCATGAGTAGCTTAGTTAAGGTACCGCCGTATTCCAAATGGAATTTTCAGGGCACATTTTTTTTCATCCCAAACTGGTGTAATATTACTTTAAACAGTAAATAAAGGGATCGGATAAAACGCCATACCTCTAAAAAATTCTTTCCCGTACAAGATTATCGGACATATTGCAATAAGTCAGGGGAGACAATTGCACCTAATAATAAATTTGTGGATTCTTTTCCGTAATAAATCATGTAAATTGGTGCTTCTTCACCTGTTCACCATAACAGAGGGTTACATCAGACAAAATACATTATCTAATACAAATTATGCTGGACTGAGCTACTGCAATATAACTGGCTTGTACAAATTGTTTTTACTTTTTTAAGAACCATTTTGTTATTAATGTAATATCTACATTCAAATTGTTGTTTTCATTTTAATTAATATTTGAGAATTAAGTAAAATGAATAAAACAGTTATAGTTAGAGAGAAAAAAAAAGAAGAATTTGGATTCAAACATGAAGTACATATTATGGTCACATTTTGATCAGAATGAAGAGTTGAGTTTCCAAAAGGCAGAACACCAAGATCTATAATTGTATTAACTTTCCTTAGTTTTTCAAACAATTCATATAATACCTCTGGCGAATATATAAAGGACAGACCAAGGATTTCTATATAAATCCTTGGACAGACATAGAAATTAATCATCTTCCACCTGCTCCCCGCATGCACACCCAGGTCTGTCTGACAATTAAGTGCCTAAGCACAAGATGATGTTTCAAATCACTTGCTCCGTTCCTATTTTGGCAATGAATAATGTTATATTAACGTATAACAAAGAAAAGAATTTTTTATCACGTGATTTCCACCTATCTACAATATGTTGGATAAAGCAGTTTTTCTAAAGAGCTTCTATCAATCTTATTTTGTAAATATCTCATAATATGTACTCTTCTACAGGCTTTGGTATTTGTACTAAAGCCTGTAAAACACTTTATAACGGCAGACGAACATCATGTTATTTCAGGCACTTTATAAAGGCAGACGAACATCATGTTATTTCAGGCCCTTTGATTTTCGTACTCCCAACGACTTTCAAATTATTTGTCTTTCCAATCTTTCGGCTTTTAGCGTATCTGATGAAGGTAATTCTAGAAACGTGTCGTGAGCACTAAATTAGATATCTACGTTTTTATTATTATTATACTTCAGTATATATTTTGTATATAAAGTTAAATGCAGATAAAATTACTATTATGCACATAAAAATCCAATTGCTGATTTTGTTTAGTTTTGATGACTGATCATGACTATATTATCCTTAGGGAAATAGTTTTCAGTGGGTCAATACCGATGCTGGTGGGCTATTAATAAACGGGGTATCATCTGTCCTGTTTATATTACTGTCAGTGGGTCAATACCGATGCTGGTGGGCTATTAATAAACGGGGTATCATCTGTCCTGTTTATATTACTGTCAGTGGGTCAATACCGATGCTGATGGGCTATAATCACTGGGGTATCATCTGTCCTGTTTATATTACTGTCAGTGGGTCAATACCGATGCTGGTGGGCTATAATCACCAGGGTATCATCTGTCCTGTTTATATTACTGTCAGTGGGTCAATACCGATGCTGGTGGGCTATAATCACTGGGATATCATCTGTCCTGTTTATATTACTGTCAGTGGGTCAATACCGATGCTGGTGGGCTATAATCACCGGGGTATCATCTGTCCTGTTTATATTACTGTCAGTCAGTGGGTCAATACCGATGCTGGTGGGCTATTAGCTGCGGAACCGTAGCCCTTTATGGTCCTTTTTTTTTTTTTTTGGCGAACCATAGGGCTACGGATTTCCCCTATGCAAAAACTTGCGGAATTTGCGACCTCGATCGAGTCGCACCTTTCCAGGGGTTTCTGGCGATCTGACGCCAAGTGTGCGTAGCCAAATGTGTATGTTTCGTTTCCTCAAATATTTTTCTATCACTCTACATTATTATTTATGCAAAATTATTAAAATCCTTCTATTTATTACAACAAATATCTGATTACAGTTTAATCCCGCCTACTCTGGACGCCATTTTGACACCATCGTCTAATACGCAAATCGGATGACGGAGAAGTCTTGTTCTGTTACGGCTTTTACATAACTTGTA
>MJUT01000416.1:36060-48137 GCA_002080005.1 Gigantidas platifrons
TCATGTGCGTAAGTGATCTGGTTGTAAGTAAGTCACACTTTACTATCATGTGCGTAAGTGATCTGGTTGTAAGTAAGTCACACTTTACTATCATGTGCGTAAGTGATCTCAGATTCTTTAAAAAAAAAAATTGAAAATGTTGGATGGTTCACCTCGACCTTCTTGTAGGGGGCCATTTTGCTCCCTTCTTATGTGCAATTATCAATTTACTAGAATATAATGCAGTTCGCTAGACATCATGTCGAAGGGTTGATTGGACAGGTATTCAATATATCGTTCAGATTCTGGACAATAAAATGCAGCTATATCGTACGAAAACCCAGAAGGATCATTCGAAATTCGAGATTCGAAATTCAATATCTGAAATTCGAGATTCGAAATTCAATATCCTGATTAACCAATGGGTGTAAAGATAACAAACTGATGTTCTTTCTGGGCAATTAAACGCCGTTTAACAAATTACTGCACGATTAATTAAAACAATCAATGAAAATGACAATTTCGTCAATATAGCAGTTCACGTAATGGATGGAGAATATTCTTTCATAATTAAAAATTATTGCACTCTCTGTGAACTAGGAATGATATTGTTATATAATTATGTACCCAAAATTTCATCTCTCCAAATTGATGGTTATATATATAAAACTCTAATCACAAGTTGACAAATCCTAAGTAGAAGAGGGGTCAAAGGGGAGCCCCATATTATTTTGCCAAAATTTATCATTTTTACTTCACAAATCTTGTTATCATCATACTATAAAACTAAAGCTAAGTTGATCAACAACACACTTTGATGACAATATATTCCAACATAGAATGTTTTAATGTTTTCACTGTTTCCTTTTGCTTAACTTGTCTGGTTTAATTATTTTATGTGTCTGTTTGATCAACATATTTTGACATTTATTACTGTAACCATCAGCTGGACAAGACTAGTGCAGAATTTCATTAAGATTTGGAAAAGAGATTGTTATCCTAAAAATTAATTTAGATAGATAAGACTCTTTTGAAATAATGTTCTTAGCTAAGACAATGTCTAGAAAATTTTCATTTTCATAGAGAAATAAAATGTTTAATATATATTTTATATATTAAATATATATTAAAGTTATTAATATGATTTTCTGAGAAGGATGGATAACGTGATAATATGTCCTTTCTCGTAGCATCTTCATACTAGCACATGTTTTAGCTCAGTAGTTGATTTTTGAAATGCAATGCTTATTATTGACTTTTATTGTAACTAAAATAAAAGTTTATTATACATGTACTTGTAGTTGAATCTTGATGTATTTTCATATAACGGAAGATGTAAACACAAAAAAAGTAAAACAATTAAAAACACACTATGTTTACAATTAATAGGAAAGCAACACCGGCTACATGTATATGTGGAAAGTGTAAATCATTCAAACATTTTAGACACAAAGGCACTTAAAAGTTCATTGAATTGCAAAGTGGTTTTTTTTTTACATAAATTTTTATTGAAACGTACAATTTTCTCCAAACTGTTGCAGGAACCATTTGTAAGTAATTAAAGTTAACAAACAGTGAAATTGATTTGATTTGATTTGATTTTTGGTGTTTAACGCAACTTTCAACAATATTTCAGCTATATCATGGCGACCAGTTTTAGTGGTGGAGGAAGTCGGAGAGAACCACCAACCATGGGCAAGCAACTGGTAAACTTTATCACTTGCGGCTGCGAGTCGAGTGCACCCTTTTTGTAATTTACAAAGCCGGGCGCGAACCCACACCGTATTGGCTTGTATCAGTTGTTAGATCCAACGACCTAACTCATTGAGCCACCCAGGCCAACGTGTCGCCAGTAAACTCAATTTGCCACCATCAAATCTCCAATTGATGCCGTGAAATTTTCAAATACAATACAGTTATCTCCTAATCTTCCTTTCAATTATGTTGCATAACTTGCAAAGAAAGGGTGGTGACTGCGAATCAAACATCTTGGTCTCTAAAAAGATCACGCAAGTGTTGGTATAAATGTGATAAATTTGTAGGCCTAAAAATCTTATATTGATTCTGTACAACTTCGGGACAGGTGACATGTCATTGTTAATTTAGATTTAAGTTTACCTCTCTGTATCATTTGTCTTTAATCAACGAAGTGTACCTGTTCCTTTTTTGTGAATTTCCGCTAAATAAGTATGAAATTAATGATAAAAGTGCGTGTATCATTCTGGCACTTGGTTCCTTTCAAGAAAAGTATAGCAATCCATGAAACATTCACAATTTCCATCTTATTTCAGAAATGTTTACAATATATTTACCTTTTATATTGCAAGAAAATTGACAATGAATTTGTTATCTAAGTGAGTATTAATTATTTAACTGTACACATGCCCTACAGCAAAGCAAATGCATTACATGTACATGCATGCCTATTTATAAAAATAATTACTGTCCTTTTTTATAAATAGTATTTAGAAAATTCTAGTTTAGCATTTTCTCAAAACATCTTTGTCAAAAGTTGAAATAAGAATAAAATCTACAATGACAAGCTAAAGATATTTAACTATTTTTGCTATAATTCGCCTTTTAAATAATAGTTGCTTTGCTGAAATGGGAAGGCGAAAGGGGAAAGGGAAGGGGAAGACGGAAAGGGGAAGGGTTAAAAAGGAAGGGGAACGGAGAGGAGGGGAAGGAGGAACGGAGAGGGGGAATGAAAAGGGATAAAGGGAACTACAAAAGGGTTAAACGGGACAGAAGGAAGGGTTAAAGTGGAGGGAAAAGGGGGATGGGGAAGGGTTAAAGGGTAAAAGGTAGGGGTTAACGGGGATAGGAAGGGGGGAGGTGATAAATTGGGGAAGGGGAAATATTATGACACCCAATAGTGCATTTATTTGTTTGGCTTTAATCTCATAAAAGTAAGCAATTAAAACAGAAGTGCTTTTTCCATTTGTGCGACATTGTTTATTCTCATGACCTTCGATTTACGTATTCTGATTACCTCTTTGATATCTTCAAACTCTTCTTAATAATACGGTCAACATTTAAACCACGGTAACTGTGATCTAAATTGAAACACATTTTATCCAATAAAGGGGCAAAACGATTAGATGCAAGTTATATATATACATGTAGTACTACAGTGCTGGATTTAGGACAAATGAGGCCCTGTGCTAGTTAAGTTATGAAACCCCTTACTTGGGTCCTGAAGGAGATAGACTCGGTAGGCATACACAGGGAGTCCGGCATACATGCTCAGGAAATTTAGGAATACATGTAGTTAAAATATTACGTTATAGCAGGTCAGATATGTAAACTGCGTCTGCAACAAACTCGAAGTTATATATTACCGAAAGTCCCAACCCACCCAATACTGTCTTACACAGATCAGAAGATGAAATAATCAAACTTGATAAAAAGAAAACAGACAGGGCAGTCATTAGTCAACATCATGTAATTAAATCTAAACATCATTTAACGCAGTGGTTCTCAACCTTTTCAAGATTCTAAAATAACATTGTCGCGTTTGATAAACTTAAAAGGCAGAGTATTTAACGCCGCGTTCAGTCTCAGCAAGCACTCACCCGACACAACCACACCCCACCACAGCGCAATTAACACTGCTAAGTCACATTAGCACAACTCACAACTAACACCCTCACGAAGTGCGTGAAGAAGACATTTCACGTGTACGGGGTGACTAGAGCGCAACACTGCTGCTACAAGCATACATGCGTGCTGACATATTCTCAATAAGATACTATCATTTTCTATGTATGTATGCATAACATAGATATCATTATCCTTCTGATTCTCTGAAAAATATTTGTATTGAAACCACACGGAACTAATTCTCTCCAGCGCTACGGTACCATCTTTCCGACAGTTCGGGACGCCAAGCAGCGGCGCAGTAACATAGTAGTAGTTGTATCTCTCACATTCATACAGAAAGAAGAGAAAAAGAGGGCCCGGGTGGTTCAATGAGTTAGGTAGTTGGATTATCTAACAACTCATACAAGCCTATCACCAATACGGCGTGGGTTCGCGCCCGGTTTTGTAAATTACAAAAAGGTGCACTCGAATCGCAACCGCAAGTGATAAAGTTTACCAGTTGCTTGTCCATGGTCGGTGGTTCTCTCCGGGTACTCCGGTTTCTTCCACCACTAAAGCTAGTCGCCATGATATAGCTGAACTATTGCTGAAAGTGGCGTTAAACACAAAAAAATGAAAATAAAAAATCATACAGAAAGATGAACCAACGTGTCCCTAGCAGCAGCACGTACGTCGCACTCTCTATAGTAGTGTACTGGTCAGAATACCTACAACGAATGTCATTCTTAGGTCACTCATGAAGTTCAAATTTCTGTGTTATCTGTTATCTAATACTCAAAGATAACACATACATTTTAATGACTGTGAGACAAAGTAATTTTTTTAAATTGGATCGTAATATTTGTGATCAATCATGAGCTATTAAATTGGACAAACATACATCAGATGACTTAAGCCAAATAATATTCTATAATGATAATGAAGCAATTTAGAGGAACATTTGTAAACATGCGTAAATAACGCAAACTATCGCTCCCGGTCTACTGAATACATCCAAGATACTAAACAAGACAATACGTTATACCAACACGCATATCTGTATTCTCTTCCTATGTTAATTTTACCCAAGAATATTTGCCTAAGAAAAGCTTCAGCTAAGTGTAAATTTAGACCGGTCCTTGCAGCCAAAGTTTATTAGCATTCGTGAGAAGCAAACTACGGATGCAAAGGACACACCCGCCAATTCAAATCAGAGGAACACAGCAGGGTTCCGAGGGAGCGCAGCAGGGGCTCCAGAAAAGCCAGGCAACGNTGTTTGTAATTTGATTAATTCTTTAAGTAAATGGACGGAGAAATATCTTTAAAAATATTTGATAATAAACTGCTTAACGAACTACCAAAAATGAATATATGTAAATATTTAATAAGTATTATTAACCATAATACGCGTCGTGTATCTGTTTCTATATTTATCTATTCCTCTGTGTGTAACTTCTCATTAGATTGAAGCTTCTCTACACACGCAAGGAATTGAAGAATAAAATTCCTAAAGCAAATTTCTATCAATAGCTAATTTTAGCAACAATGTTGTTTTTTACTGCTCCAGTATATATGCTACTACATTCTTCTTAAAGTGTCCAAATTGAACAAAGCGCCATCAAATTTAAAATTGCACCATGTAAACATGAATTCATCTTATTGTGTTTGCCAATAACCAGAGGCGTCTTATAATAATTTGGCTTCTATGCCACTGAGCCACTGTCATGACTGCCTGCTTTGTGGCTCACTTCCATAGACTATCAACTCTATCGTTACGTCTCCGAAACAGAACGCCTTCAAAGTTAAAATTGCACCACATAAGCAAAAATCCATCATTAAAATATTTTTTTGGCAGGAAGATGCCCCCCTCCCCGGGGGCCAACGGGGCTCTGTGCTAATGGTAATTCCGGCACTTACTTACGTCGGTGAAGTCACCTGACTTGAACATTGAACTATGAACAATTTCAACAGACAATATCAGGAAACTTTGTGGATTAAAACCAGAGATATAATTATTCAAAAGGAATTCAATTTTGTAGGAAAGGAATCGAACTATTATACCAGAAAGGGAAAGTACATTTATTCTAAAAGATTTACACGTGAATTCTACAAATTTGATTTTTGTAATTGTATATTATTAATTCTAACATGACTTTACTCTTTCCCTTTGTTAAACAAAAACCAGAATTATTTCTTCATATTATCTCATTAGCACATGCGCCGATGAATGTGACTGACGTTCCATTGGCAGCATAAATTGTGATCCGAATAATGGCGATAGAGGGCGCAGTATTATTCGAGTTACATAAATTGTGTGCGACATTTTCCGCAAGCGTATGTATAAATTACCGTCTTCCAATCAAAGTATACTACCGTATTTGTACTCTTAGACATATCAGAATCGAAATAAATCATGGAAGCCAGAATGTGTTTTGAGATTTAACATGGATTGGCGGATATTAGTAAATTTTATCCCTCGCTTCTGGCTCGGGATAAAATACTAATATCCATGTTAAAACTCCCAACACATTCTGGCTTCCATGATTTATTTCTTAAGTAATTTTCGGTAATATAGCAAAGTATAGAAACTTAACTGATTGTTGAGTTGTATTTTCCTGTTACAAGAATATTCTAGAAAAAAACTTTACGTAACAACGTAAATAAGTACAAATATCACAAATAAAACATGAAAACAAATGGTAATCAAGACGAATCGAACATCGTTTTCATGCGGAAATTACAACACGAACTAAAACGTGAAGACAACACAAGCGCCACTAAGACATGTTATGTGGTGTCGTTAATAATGGTGACGGTATTTGTAAGATTAATTCATCCGTATTTGCTTTTCCTCTTGATAACCCCGCATCTGGGAATACCATTGTATACACCAAATGACACCAGAACAACAAAGACGTCCATATGTAGCGCTTATCGAAGGAAGTAAAGAGTACTATTCAACTGCAAGCGGGGGCTATTTCACACTCATTTCAGAGTATGGGTTATTCTCATTGGTGAAGATTCTACTGTGACTGTGAAATGTAGAAGAGTTTGAAGATATCAAAGGGGTAATCAGAATCCATAAATCGAAGAAAGAAAGACAACACATGGACAAAATAGAAAGTACAAAAGGACAAACAACGATCTACAAAACATACACATCAAACTAACGATCGAGTAATACTAGACCCACCAAAAGCCGGTGATGAACTCAGGTGCTCCGGAAGGGTAAGCAGTGCCTGCTCCATTAGTGGCACCCGTCGTGTTAATCTAATTACCAATCCGGTCAGGATGTGGAAAGGACCGGGAAGTGTTTACGACAAGTGGAATATATCCGTGGTTATTTGTGACACATATTCCATAATGGTCAACCAAGCCATGTGGCGACCGTAAAATATTCAAAGTGATGTCTTAAACTTTATCAATAGGAACCCTTGGTCCAGTAGCTTCCTTGTTAGCAAGAACCCTCTATCAGGGAAATCCTGATAAAAACCACAACCTCTGGATTATTGTATCATCTGATTTGATTTGATCTTTGGTGCTTAACGCCACTTTCAGCAATATATCAGCTATATCATGGCGACCAGTTTTAGCGGTGGAAGAAGCCTGGGTACCCGGAGAGAATCACCGACCATGGGCAAGCAACTGGTAAACATTATTACTTGCGGCTGCGAGTCGAGTGCATCCTTTTTTGTAATTTACAAAGCCGGGCGCGAACCCATACCGTATTGGTGATAGGTTTGTATGAGTTGTTAGCTAATCCAACTAACTAACTCATTTACCCACCCGGCCCTTTGTATCATCTGAGAGATCGTGTTAATCTAACTACCAACACGGTCATGGATGAGGAAAGAACCGGGATGTGTTTTCGACAAGTGGAATATATCCCTGATCATTTGTGACACATATTCCATAACGTTCAAGCAAGTCATGTGGCGACCGTAAAATATTCGAAGTGATGACTTGAGCTTTATCAATAGGAACGCTTGGTTCAGTAGCTTCCTTGATAACAGCAACTCTCTATCAAGGAAATCCTGATAGGAACCACAACCTCTTGATTATTGTATCATCCGAGAGATATATACTCCATATGCAGGTGCTGCTGGACTGTTGCTGCATATAAATAGAACGTTCACAATCGGAAAATTGAAATCATCTCTTTTGTCGTAAAGTTTTGTTCTTATCAGCCCATAACAGTCAATTTCGAGGAGTAGGTCAAGGTATGAAACAGACCTATCTGTAGCTCTGGTATTAATGAGATAGATACGATCAACGAAATCACCAAACCTTGAATTAATTAGTGAAAGGATATCATTTAAATAGCAGACCGTAAGCTTCTTTTCGTTTGTTTTGAGAGATACCTGTATGAAGTCTGCCTCATATGATTGAAGGAATAAGTCGGCACGAAGAGGATCACAGTCTATACCCATAATTATGCCAACTGAGCATTTAGATGATAGCAGTTCTTAATTCGTCAATATTTTGACATTTTGGATTGCGTTGGTTAATTTTTCGGCCAATAAAGTCCCATACATGCTCTATAAGGTTCATGTCTGGCGACATCGCAGCCCATGGAATTGTCTGAACAGCCTCTTGCTGTAAAAAATGTTGTACAATTCGGGCTCTATGTGGCCTAGCGTTGTCGTCCATGAACATTGGCCTGTCAGCCAACGAATGATTGTCGAAATGGGGGACTACGCGTGGAGCGAGCACATTGTCACGGTATTTTTGGCCTGTCAGATTACCATCAAGAACGTACAAGTCCAATTTACAGTCAAAGGAAAAACAACCCCAGACAGTTACACCCCCACCCCCAAAAACAGTTGTGCCCTAAATGTGGTTGTCCTGAAATGAAGTGTTTCGTTGGCGCCAAACCCTTGCACAACCGTCGGTAGGGCGTAATAAAAAACGACTTTCTTCAGACCAGTGGACACGTCTCCATGTGCGAATAGTCCACACCAAATGATCATGTGACCAGTCAAATCGAGCATGGCGATCACGTAATGTCAACTGTGGACGTTTTATGGGTCGTTGTGCTCGCATTCCCTGATGGTGGAGGCATCAGATTGCAGTGCGTGTGCCAATGTGGCCTCCAAACGCTAAATAACCACGAAGTGCACCAGCTGTACTGAACGGCCGTTGCCGCGCCCGTCTGGATATGAGGAGGGCCTCTCGTGGCGTCGTTTTGCGAGGTCTACCTGCACGTGGACGGTCAGTAACATTCCTCGTTTGACGAAAACCCTGCATCAGTCGTACAATGATGGAATGGTTAACCCTGAAGTGGTCTGCCACCCTTCTATGGTTAAAACCACCGTTATGCATGCCAACAGCTTGCCACCTTTCTGGTATGGTTAATTTTCGCCGCATCATACCAAACCAATAGAAAATGAAACTTAAAACTCTACACAAAAAAAATCATCTTTCGTTCGCAAACACACATGTTGAAAAGTACACGTGGCACTTTACACACCCTGTCATATACACATAAATAAAAATCGATCAATAACCTGTTTCACAGGTAAGTAAGTATGTGTGTACAGGTAACGAAAACAGCAAACCGATTTGAAATAGGCTCATTATTAGAAAAAATATTATTGAAACAAGTCAGGTGGTGCTTAACTTTTGTCGGACTGTATATATAATAACTTCGAGTTTGTTGCAGACGCAGTTTACATGTGTGACCTACTATGACGTAATATTTTAACTACATGTATTCTTAAATGTCCTGATCATGTATGCCCGACTACCTGTGTAGGCCTACCGGGTCTGCCTCCTGCAGAACCCAAGTAAGGGGCTTCATAACTTAACTAGCACAGGGCCTCATTTGTCCTAAATTCTGCACTGTAGCACTACATGTATATATATAACTTGCATCTAATCATTTTGCCCCTTTATTGGATAAAATATGTTTCAATTTAGATCGCAGTTACCGTGGTTTAAATGTTGACCGTATTATTAAGAAGAGTTTGAAGATATCAAAGATGTAATCAGAATACGTAAATCGAAGGTCCCCTCCCCGTTAACCCTCCCCCTTTACCCTTTAAACCTTTCCCTTCCCCCTTTAACCCTTCCCCATCCCCTTTAACCCTTTCCAATTCCCTTTAACCCTTTAACCCTTCCCCTCTCCCTTCTCCCTTCTCCATCCCCTTTAACCCTTCCCTTTCCCCTTTCCCCTTCCCTTTTAACCATTCCCCTCTCCCCTTTTAACCCTTCCTCTTTCCCCTTTCCCCTAACGTTGTGGATTTCAATCCCGCTCATTACTAGGTGTACTCGATACAATATTATGTGATAAAGTTTGTCAGTGACTTGTGACAGGTCGGTGGTTTTCTCCGGGTACTCCTCCACCAATAAAACTGACCGCCACGATATAACTGAAATATTATTGAAAGTGGCTTTAAACACCATAACCCTATCTATCAAGATTAAATATTATACTGTAATTCGGACCTATTTCTAAATATAATTTGGCACAGGTTGACAAATAGTATACTTCACTAGGCTTCAATTCTCTGATTGGATATACTCTCACCATTAATGAAGCAATTATTACGAATTTCATGATCACTTAGAGCATGGAAAAGTACTTGTAGTTCCTAAATTGTGGTATTCTCGGTACCTAAATCGCACCTACATACTTATGACCAGCCTCCTAATTTATTTATTGCTTCAGCGTGTCCAAGAAATAACGAGCAATAATATTATGAATTTTTGTATCTTGGACCCACATCTAGCCAACGAAATCTGTCTAGAATAACAATTTATTTATTCCTTGTGGAGGAGACTCTCAATTCAGTAAATAATATTTAATAGAAAACTACCTTGCACACAATGGACATGATAAAAGCTTGGGCTAAATACATTAGAAGATGCCGATTATAGGGCGTTAATTTCTATTATTATACCTCATATATTAATTCCCATAAATAGATTAATTTGATTGGACAATGGGTAAAAATCAGAACACGTGATCACAAAGGACAAAAATCATATTCCGTGAAATAAATATCATATTCCATCACTTCGGAAGCTTCGCGGGTTTTTCCGCCAGAGTTATCATTCTTTGACAGGAAAACGTCAGAGACACTCGGAACGCATTATTTGAAGGTAACCGTTACAATGTGGTTTTAAAATATCTGAGACAACGTTCCAATGGACTTAGAATATGTTTGCCAGCAGTATTTTACATATTTATGTGTTTTCTTAGTTTCATTCGGTATAATAAAACATTTATAGCATGCAGGTACAGGAAAAATGAAAATTTATTCACCTACGAGTATCATATTCCCCTCGGGCGATGCCCTCGGGGAATATGATACTCTTGGGTGAATAAATTTTCATATTTCCCTCACCAGCATGCAATAAATGTATATTATTATACCTCATATGTTAATGACCATAAATATATTAATTTGATTGGACAATGGGTAAAAATCAGAACACGTGATCACACAGGACAAGAATCATATTCCGTGAAATAAAAATCATATTCCACCATTTCGGAAGTCTCGCCGGTTTTTCCGCCAGAGTTATCCTTCTTTGACGGGAAAACGTCAGAGGCACTCGGAACGCATCATTTTCAGGCAACCGTTACAATGGGGTTTTTAAATATCTGAGACAATGTTCCAATGGACTTTGAATATACTTGCCAGCAGTATTTTACATATATGTGTTTTCTTGGTTTCATTCGGTATAATAATACATTTTTATCCTGCAATGACAGCATTTACCGACCATTCTAATATGACGCCGTGTTATCGTCAGTTTATATAATACTCAACAACAACACTTTTAGCGCAAACGCGGTAATGTTGTAAATTCGGCTATTCCGTGTACTCTCTCCCGCGAAATGGTGTACGTTATACTGACCTACATTTACCGTATAAATTAAGCGAAATGTTGTTGACAATTTTGGCACGTAAACAACATGACGTCATATGAAGACTTCCAGTTTAGAACATAGAGATCCTGACGTTTTTCGGCTTCGTGTACGTCTCCTTGTCGAAGTGAGATTTGTAGTATTTTCCCTTTCTTTTGAATTGATGTTCATCAATGCCAACATTGAGTAATCTCAAATGACAGAAATCGTATCTTTGTGTACGGGAGGGTAACGGAACAGCCAAATACATTGCTGTGTGTATCTATAGGCGTCGTTTTGCAAGTAAATTACCGTATTTGTCCTATTAGAATCGAAATAATCCATGGCAGCCATTGTGTTATATTCATTTAACCATGGGCTGGGCCTTTATAATCGTTAATTTAACACCTCGCTGTCGCTCGGGATTAAATTCGATTATAAAGGCCCAGCCCATGGTTAAATGCATATACAGTTGGGAAGCCAACGTTAACTTTCGTACCTCCTCCCATAAGGCTAAAAACATTTACGCAAGGGTAGACAATAATAACCCACCAGGTGTCACCCATAATCGTAATATCGTAACGACGTTTGTTTACGATGACGATGACGGAATAAACCTTATATGACAGATAAATATAAATAAATACATTCTAAAAAAACG